>JARHVA010002314.1:2010000-2157500 GCA_037957365.1 Torreya grandis
TAACTATTGAGAATCAAAAATGTTTCTTTATTAATTCTATGCCTCCTGATATAAGTTTTCATCTTAGAAGAGGTGTAATTATCAATTTAACAGATGCACAATCATTGGTATTTGAGTAATAAGATGATCGTATTATGGCTAGAAAATGGAAGAAATAAGTCCAAGTACCTAATGCTCATCCCTCATCCTCTATAGATCCTATAGTTCAAAGGCTAGTCAATGATATGATTGACCTAGAAAGATAATTAACTAAGGCTAGTGCTTCATTCCAATAACCATATCAAGATATTGGTAGAAGAAATCAACAAACAAATGCTAGTAAGACATTACCACTTGCATTAACACAACTAAGATTGACTATTCAAGCCCCTCCTGGAAGAAGCAGCATGTGTGTCTTTCATTTGAATACTAATCATGATGGAAATTATTTTCCAAATATACTTACATATACTCAAATGACTACTACTCAAGATGTCTTAAGGGAGATTACTGAAGAAGAAAGGAACTTTGAGGGACATAGTGACTCTAAAATACACTTCCTAGAATATGATTCAGGTTCAAAAAGAGGAGGTGAAATATTGGTTACTCTTGAAGATCCTTCATGTGTTGTGTTTACCAAAATTCAAAACAATCTGAGATTTTCTAATACTTAAGAAGTGCCCATTAAAGGTAAGGAACCTTTTACTAAAACCTCTTATGTAAATTTGAAGACTCAAGAAAGTAAATTGTTACATAGAAATGATTGTGAAAATTCTTTTGATATTTTAGAATTTTGTAAGTATGAAAAAATTTAAATATCCCCTATTGAATACCTAAGATTGAAACTCAAAGAACTTGATAAATTGCTTAAATATGTCAAAAATGGCCCTACACAAGTTGAACCTGAAATTCAATTAAACATTAATATTGAGTCTCCCATTACCCAATTATTTACTTCTCCACTTGAATCACCCACTCATACTTCTATAATGACCCTTAATTCATCTGATGATACTCCTTATATGGTTGATATGAAACCCAACCCATTTTATGTTTCTTTGTTCATAAATGGTCATAAACTCAATAATTGTATCATAGACTTAGGTGATTCTGATAATATAATGCCTTCTTCTATATCCAAATCCTTAGGATTATCCCTTACAAAAACATTTGGTAGATGTTACTCCATGGATGGTAAAAATATTTCTTTTTTTGGATAAATTAAAGATGCATGGGTTGCTCTTGCAGCCTATCCTGATAAAAAGGTGAAGTTGACTATCTTGTTAGTGGATATCCCTGCTAGTTATGGGATGTTGTTGAGCAAAAATTTTTGCAAATATTTGGGTGGGTAGATTAAATTGGATTGGTCAGAAGCTATAATTTTAGTGGGAAAGTAGAAAGTTAAGCTAGAACCTAAACCTAAATGCAAGTTTATGGTATATCCTTCTGATGATCCTAAGTCTCGGATTCTATTTGAAGAATGTAAATTTGGTAACTATTTTCTCTCCTTTAAATATTTAAAGGAAGAATCTATCCCAAAGTCTATTCATTCAGATGATCTATGGACCATGGAATTTAATGGTAGTTGTGCTACCACTAGTTCAGGAGTAGGGGTTGTGTTGATCTCACTTAAAGGTGAAACTATTTCTTACTCTTTCAAGTTAGAATTTAATAACACTACAAAATATGAAGCTTTATTGCTTGGGTTAAATGAAGCTAAAGGAAATCATGTAAAAATACTCAAGGAAATAGGATATTCTAAATTAATTGTCAAATAAGTGAGAGGAATTTTTTCAGTTAAAAATGATAGATTAAGACATTACAAAAATAAAGTTTGGGATGAGATAGAATGTTTTGATGCCTTTTCTATTGAAGTAATTCTTAGAGACCATAACACTTAGGTGGATTCTCTAACATTATCAGCTTCTCTTCTTCTCCCACACCCCAATTTTGAAAGGGATTCATATAGAATAGAATTAATCTATCATCCTAATGTCTCGGATAATGCTGAAAATTGGCAAGTTTTTGAGAGTAATAAATAGATCAATTTTTTTTTAGAGAATGTTGATATGTTCTTGGGGAATTATTTTTAAGGTTATAAAATAAAATGTAAAGAATTAAATCCTAATCTAGGGATCTATCCAAAATATGATGTAATTCAATTAAAAGGAAACAAAATCCCTAAAGGATTGGTCTCTCTAGAACATTTGTTCACTAGACAAGATGAATATACTAAAAGTAAACCTATCCAAAATCCTAACAAAATAAAGGATTATGAGAAAATAAATATTGGGAGTGAGGATAATCCCAAATGGATCTCCATTGGTAGGTGTTTTTCACCAAAGGAGAAAAATGAATTAATTAATCTATTGATTAAGTATAAAGATGTCTTTGCTTGGTGCTATGATGATCTTAAAGATTTTAGACATGGGTAGTTTCAGCATCATATTCCTTTGAAAGAAAATACAATTCCATTCAAGTAGAAGCTAAGAAATTATAACCCAAAAGTTTCTGAGGTTATCTTTAAAGAGATTGACAAGATGTTGAAGGCTAGGATTATTTATCCAATTCATCACTCCACTTAGGTGGCGAACATTATTCTAGTGCACATAATAAATGGAGAAATAAGAATTTATGTTGACTTTAGGAATTTGAACCAAGTTAGTTTTAAAGATAATTATCTCTTGCCTATGATGGATCACATCTTGCAAACTGTAGCTAGGTCAAAAATGATATCCATGTTAGATGGGTTCTCAGGTTATAATCAGATAAGTGTGGCTATATTTGACCAACATAAAACTACTTTCACTATACCTCAAGGAACTTTTGCTTATAACCGTATGCCCTTTGGTTTGATTAATGCTGGTGTAAATTTTCAATGGGTGATGGATTCATCTTTTAAAGATTTAAAAGATAGAATTATTGTCATTTATCTTGATGATTTGACTATTTTCTTTAGAAAAGGAGAGAATCATTTGAAGGATCTAGAGACCATTTTACAAAGATGCCTAAGTCATGGGATATCTCTTAACCCTAAGAAGTCAATTTTCTATGTTATAGAATGGAATTTATTAGGATACCTAGTTTCAAAAGGTGGAATCAAGATTGACCCATAAAGAGTTAGAACAATACAACAGCTAAGTCTTCCTTCTAATAGGACTAGAGTTAAGTCTTTCTTTGGCCAGATTAATTTTCTTAAAAGGTTCATTCCTAATTTTTCTAAGATTACAAAACATATTATGGGGATGATGAGTGAAAAACAAGCATTCAGATGGAATGAAGCTACTAAGAAAGTATTTGAAGATATTAAAGAGGTGATTGCATAAACACCTACTTTGGTAAATCCCAATTTCTAAAAATATTTTGTTATTTACTATTATGCTTCAAAACATACCATTTATAGTATCTTATTATATAAAAATTAATTAAATATATAAGCCCCAATAGCCTTTATGAGTGTTCCTCTCAAGAAACATGAACTTAAATATTCTTTGGCTGAGAAACAAGCTTTTGTTGTAGTAAAGGTTGTTAAACAATTTAGATATTATATACTTCATTCTCATTTAGTTGTATTTGTTCCTAGTTTGACTGTGAAAAACATTCAAACTCAACAAGATGTTGGGATGAACAATAGAGAAACAAGGGTTACTAAAATTCAAGAGTACGACCTAGAGATTAGGCCAACAAAATTAGTTAGAGGTCAAAGTTTGTGTAAATTGATAGCTAGAAGTAAAGAAGAAGAAGAACTTCCTACTGTCCTATTGGTGAACTTACAAGATCCATAGTTCCTAAACGTGACACACTATCTTACTTATAGAGACTATCCTAGTCACTTATCCTTGAAGGAGAAAAGGAATCTGAAGTTAAAATCAGCAAAATATGTGATTTGGGGTGATGTCCTATACAAAAAAGGACTAGATGGAACCTTTCTAAGGTTTGTAGATAAGGAAGAAAAATATAAACTGTTGGAAGTTTTTTATAATGAAGCCTATGGTGGACATTTCTCTTCTTCGATCACAACATTCAAAATCCTTAGAAATTGTTATTATTGGTCAGGTATGTTCAAAGATGCATATAAATGGGTAACTAATTGTGAAAAATGTAAATTGTTTTTAGGAAGACCACATCTTACAACATTACCTCTGAGGCCTATCATTATTGAAGAACCTTTCAAACAATGGAGATTAGACTTCATTAGGCCTCTTTCACCTCCTTCAAGTGTTGGTCATACACACATTTTAATAGCAACTAATTATTCTATCAAATGGGTTGAAGCAACCCCTATGAAGAGAACCAATTCAGAAGTGGTGTGAAATTTTCTCAAAGAAAATATATTGGTACATTTTAGTGTTCCTTAAAATATTGTGGCAAATAATGCTACCAATTTTTCTTCAATGGATCTTACTTCATTCTACTATGAACATAGTATCTCTCTTTCTCACTCATTAGATTATTACCCTCAAGGGAATGGACAAGTGGAGTCTAGTAATAAAAGTTTGATAGCCATCATGAAGAAATTGGTGAGTGATAACCCTAGAGATTGGCATAATAAATTATATGAAGCACTTTGGGTTGACAGGGTAACCCCAAAAAGAGTAATAGAAATGGTACCTTTTGAACTAGTTTATGGGATAGGAGCATACTTATCATTACCTCTAAAATTATCTATAACTAAATTACAAAATGTTATTGAAGATCAATATTTTCAAGATTATTTAGAGAAAAGAGTTATGTACTTAACTAAGATTGAGGAGGAGAGGAATGAACGAGTTGATCATATTACTGCTCATCAAACTAGGGTTAAAAAGATTTTTTATCAGAAAACTAGACCTAGAAATTTCATGGAAGGAAATGAAGTATTGTTATGAGATAGAAGGAGAGAACCTAAAGGAGCACATGCCAAATTTGATGAACTTTGGAAAGGGCCTTTCAAAATTCATCAGGTACTTGGCCATAATTCTTTTAAATTGGAATATCTGGATGGAGCTATTTTACCCCTGTCTTATAATGGACAGGATCTTAAGTTGTATCAACTGTGAAATAGGTGTCCCCTATTTTGTACATAGCCTTTCCCTTGTTATTGCATTTTGTGTTTTCCTTTCTCATTTTTGGCTTGTCTTTCTCCTTTTATTCCATTTTTGTGTCTCCATTTATGCATAACCACAGTTTCTAAGTTCTCTACATTTTTCCATAAAATATAGTCCCTAATCATAACCAATGTTACCTTTTGAGTTTTCCTTATTCAATTTTTTTTGAATTTTACCATTAAAGAAGTTCACCTGCTTATCATCTTTTGTGTGTGAAATTTCTAAAGAATTCAACCTTTGAACTTGAACCATTCTCAGAGTTCAAGAGTTTAAGAGTTCAATAGGTTCAATATGTTCAATGGTTTAATGTTTCTCAAAGAAAACTATTTGTCCTTTTGTGTATTTCAATTATGACTTTGAACCTTCTAGTTGAATTTTAACCCCTTTTCATTGGTTCAAAAGTTCATTAGTTCAAGAGTTCAATGGTTCAACAGTTTAATGGTTCAAAGAATTCAATACTCAATGTTTTATAAAGAGTCATGTTCACTCAGTTCCCTTGTATAAATTAATATATCATTGAACCTACCACTTGAACCTACTGCTTGAACCTCGTAGCGGTGTTCAACAGTTCAACAATTCACTGTTTTAAAGTTCAAAGTTTTTGGAAAGGTCATGTAACTATTGGTCAGTCTATGTAGTTCATCTCATATTTGTTAACCTTGAAGTTAAACCACATTTCCAAAAGTTCAAAGGTCCAATGGTTCAATTACTATACTCTCATCTTGCCCCGAGGTTTTCTCTAAGTTAAAATTAGCGAGAGATTTAGAGGAGAATATATCCAAAACTCATTATAAATAATTTTTTTTAATATTTTCATGAGGTTACAGATAATCATAATTCATCAAAACCATGCATAAAAAATTATTGCCATTAATGCATATGCCAGAGTGCATGTCTTATCAATCATGTTTATCATGTATTGTTTTGATTTAATTATTTGATCTAGTTAATATCTATATCAAGAGAGAACAAGTCAGATTTAACAAACAAGCATACTGGGTGATACAAAGGAGAATAATACATGTGTTATAAGATATTTGATTTCTCAAATTCACAGTGATTTTAGATACATTTAAGGTGAGTTTTACTCTTACTATAAGCCATTTCCATTACTTGGTTGGAAAGAAGAATCCTTTTGAGTTTATAAAATTATTTAAGAAGTTTAAAACATTTTCTTTTCATTATGTCCTCCAACTTATAGCCATGAAATCTGCATGTCTTGATGATGAGCGTGGTCTTGGTCTCATATATTCTCCTCCTAAAATTGGGGATACCTCTCTGGTCCGATATGACTTGGAAGATTTTAAAGAAAGAGCTAGAAATCCTGTGTAAAATCTTAAGATGCAAAAAATAGTAGAGAGTGGATTTGTTGAATCTGTGACCTTTCCCATGGCTATACAATGCTCTGAATTAGTTCTAGAATGCATGAATAGATATGAACCTCAAAATAGGTGCATCATAACTGTCGATGGTAATGTTTTACTTTATATCAACAGATAACCCCTAATGTCTGTGATAAAAATTCCTCCTAAGGAATCATATTCTAACCTTAGTATTACCTCTTCTTATGGTTATTTTTCACTAAATAAATTAATTTACAAGAGCATGATTACAAGAAATTGGATTTTAAAATTCCAAAAAAGGGGGTTCAAGACTACCTAGACCATTAACAAGAAATCACTTGATTCTAGAATTACAAGATATTATAGTGTTACTACACAGGCTAAAGGGCAATGCTCAGGCATATTATTGGGAAGACTAGATATACTTTTTCATACAGGTGATCCTCCAAGGAGAACAATATTTGGATTGGGAAAAAATATAGCTGAATGTTTGCATCTAGGTTTAAGTAATTGTTTGAGAAATAAATATTTTTATGTCTTTGTACCTCTTCTATTGCCTAGATTTTACAAGACAATGGGTAGGTTTACCTCATGCACCCTTGGCTGAAGACAACAAAATTTATGACTATTACTCACAATTACAAATGCATAATTACTATGAGGATTACAAGAGGGTTAATGATATTTTTACTAAGAGGATGACTTTTGAATTAAAAAACAACATCAATAAGAGGTTGTTTGATGAATTTATGCAACTGATCAATATTTATGGTAGTTTATTTATTCAATTTTACAAGTTTACTTATATCAAAGTTATGGGTTTTGATGGTGAACCTTTGAGGTTACCTAGGTATGTTTTTGACTGATTTATGTTAATAGAAGTCTACAGACAATTAGCATATGTAGATAAAAAATTACCAATAAAAAAGAAATTTGGTATATCTTTCCTATTGAACTTGGACATTATTCATGCCAGTCAACATTTGATGCTTTGAATTTAGAATTGATCTTAAAAAAATAAATTTTTAGTACTTCATGGCTAGATCCTAATTTGACAACAAAGGTTTTGTCAGGGATAACTTGGATCTTAGAAAAGGGTTGTCACATATTCCTTAATTAGAGGATTATTGGGAGGATTATTCAGATGAAATTGAGATCAGAAGTAGACTGTGGTCTAGGTTCTCCCTAGGGAAAATAATTACCCTTAATTTAAATATGGACATTTTTAGGATTTTTAATAATAAAGAATAGGTGACTGATCCACAATTTGAAAAAACAAAGTAGTCACTGATTCTAAAAATTGACTAGGATAAAAATGAAGAAGATTGAATTGAGGTTAAGACCTTCCTAATGATAAGAAAAGTTGAGAAATTGTTGAGAGAGCAAAAAATGGGGGGAGCTCAAAACAAAGCTTCCCAATAATATACATCAATAATTGAATCACCATCCCCAATAAGCTCCTCTAACCAACTTATTGCTATCTATGATGCAAGTACTTCCAAGTCAAAAAATAGAAGGGATCATATCATCAAAGGATCTGAGAAGTCCCTTATAACTACTCTACCTTCTTATGCCACTAGATCAATGATTCAAAGCAAGAGAAAGAGTCAAATTTATAAAAAATAATTATGGATTTAAATTTTGAAGAGGATTCAAGAGAAGAAATAGGTGATAAAGAATATAATTCACCAATGGTGGAGGTTAGTGTAGATCAATAGACAAAGATTACTTCTAATTCTTCCAACCTGGTGATTATTTCAAATGTGCCTTTCGATCAACCAAATCTTGATAAAGAAGTCTCACCCTCTATAACTAAGTGGCTAGAAAGCTCAATCAACAAAAAAAGGAAAATAGTACCTTTTTCTTTGCCCTTGGAGGATATGGTAAGTGTTTAGGAAAAACTCCTAAATCTAAGAAATTAAAAACAACATCCATGATAGACATTAACCCTAACACAGGGAACTAAAATGTAGAAATAGCTTAGCCAAGAACTAATGAAGAAGTTATAGATCCTTCAGTTCAGGATTTTACAATTGAAAAGATAGATCTTGGGACTACATCATGTGTTGTATATGTGCATCACCTTGAAGCATCCACCAAAAGGATAGTCAACAAATCCTAAAAGGATGAAAAAGATAAAAGGGAGTTAAAATAGACTATGCAGTCAATGGCTGAATATATCGATGCCATTCATAATCTAGATCCATAAACAATTACCCAACTACCCCTATCTTTTGATCCAAAATCACCTTTTAATCAAAAGATGTTGGATCAGATACATAAAATCAAAATGGTTACTAGGATATTTGATAATTGTTTGGATGGCATCATCTAGAAAGGTACAAAATACATTCATAAATTGAAGAATGTATATGATCTAACATCAATTATTATTTAAGATTTAAAAAAAAAAATGCTTTGTGGATAAAAGATGAAGGAAAATGGATGAGTGTGATGAACCAAATTGATGAGGTAAAAAAGTATGGAATAACAAATGATTTGTCAAAAAAGAATTTGACAGGATTGGATGAAGATGTATTATATATAAGTAAGAAAAAAATTAAATGGAGGAATTCAGTATCTTGACAAGGGTGAATTGAAATCACAAAAATGATCAGAGAAATAGCTAAATTCATTCAATCATTACAACATGATCTACACTGTATTGATGTGAAATACATAAAGAATGATGGAAAACTATAAAATGGCATCAATACTATGATTCAATCCTTTAAGGAAAAAATCAATATCGTTAAAGAAAGTGACAATTTATTAACTAAAAATTTCTCTTAGATTTCAAAGGTAGAGTTAATTCTTTGTCACTACATTGACACACTCCTGGAACATGTGGAAAATATGGGAAAAAATTGGTGGGAAGAAAACATCTAGAAGGCAAGAATAAAGCATGTCAGTATTCCCAATCTCTCAAAAATCTAGGAGTTTGTTATAACATTTCAAGAGTGGAAAGATCAATGTACCTACCCAACTAAACACAACAAATTTGGATATCCTAATCCATCACTTCATCAATGATTTTACTTACATAGTTTCTTTTATTAAGTTATTTAGTTGCTTTTCTATTCAAATCTTGATCTTGAAATGAATTTTAAAAAAAATGAAATCTCAAATGGGTCAGAGTTACTTTAACTCTGGTTTAGTTTGAAAGATTGATTAATTAGGGAATATATATATATATAGGGTTAGAAAAAGAGGGGGAAATGGAAAAGAGTAAGGAGATAGGATTTTTTAGTGCTGGACCACTATTGTTTACAATATATATGATGTTTGTCTAAAACATTTTTCATCTTTGAATCAAAAGGAGAATCAATTACTGCATACTTAGATTTGTGCATTTGAGTATTTGAAATTGGATTTTTTATGTGGAATCTTCTTTCATATATTAATTACTCTTCAATTAGACAATTCATTGTACGTGTTTTATCATTTATTTGTTCAAATAATATATATATATATATATATATATATATATATATATATATATATATATATATATATATATATATATATATATATATATATTTGATTGTTATTAAAAATAGAATGTATGTATTCTATTACCCATTTCTATTATAAAATCTTGCATTCATAACATGATGATGTATGGATGTTAGTTTATCTTTAAACACTTTATAGTTAAAAGTGTATATGAATATTTGAAATCATTGAAAATCTTAAAGGGATTTGTACCTTAATTCAGAGGGAAACTAGTTTTGATAGTTCACCCATTTGTTGTTTAAATTATTTGTTCTTGAAAGAAGAAGGGTATGGAGTCAAAATAAAACATTTTTAGATAAGGACAAATCTGTTAGCCAACACTTGGTAATATAATCAACCTAAAAATGCAATAATATATTTTCTTTTCCTTTACTATTTTGAATTAAATTAAAAAAAAAAACATATTATAAATGTAAGAAATCTATTTTAATTTCCATGTTATCAATCATATTCAAGTCTTTGTGGTATGGTCAGGGAAGGAAGAACAAGTTCTCCTTAAACTGACAAATAGGTTTTTAACCTATAGTGGCCTTCATCAGAACTATAGGTTAAATATCATGTGACAAGTTTACACTATGGTTATAATTATTTCGAGGCTAATAATATTTCATATGGCAACATAGTAAATGCTACCCCTTAAAAAATGTCTCAAACTGAATCGAAACTCTTGGCAAAGGATATAAAAAGAGAAATATCCTAAGAAAAAGTTAAACTTCAAACTAGATAGTATGGTAATTATTATTACATGCATTTTGAGCATTATGTTTAGTTTTGCTTTCTTGTTTTGAACCAAATGCAATAAATTTACTTTGAAATATAATACTAACAAAAATATGAAGAAAAAAAATACAAAATGATAAATCTAACCTTGTTTGTTCCAAGGTTAAATCTAACTATAGAACTAGTAACATTTAATCTTAGAAGTAACCCTGATCTAATTTAAAATACATGAGATTTGTAACATGGGTTTCACATCCATATTGTCATAATAAATAAAAAATATCTGAAATGTAAGATATCTATTATAATTTCTACATACTCGATCATATTCGAGTCTCTATGGCATGGTCAAGGGAACAAGAAGTCATTATCCTTAAATTGGATAATAGGTTTTACACCAATAGTGACCTGTATGAGAATATATATTCACTTGTTAATAAAGTCAGCCTAAAAATACAATAATCTATTTAGTTTTACTTTCTTATTTTGAGCCAATTGAAACAAATTTTATAATAAATGTAAGACACATATTGTCTTTTCTAAATTCTCAATCATATTTGAGTCTTTATAATATGGTAAAGGGAAAACAAGTCATAGTCCTTAAATTGATCATTAAGTTTTAAACATATAGTGGTCTATATAAGAAATATATAATCACCAGTAGTCTACTTAGCCTAAAAATGCAATAGTGTGTTCAATTTTCCTTTCTTGATTTGAACCAAATGTAACAGATTTTCTTTTAAATGTAAGACATCAATTATATTTTCTACATTATCAATCATATTCAATTATTTGTGGCATGGTTAAGGTAACAAAAATTCATTCTCATTCAACTAGTAAATATGTTTTTAACCTATAGTGGCCTATAAGAGAACTATAGATTTACTTCATAATATAATCAACCTAAAAATGCAATAATATATTCAATTTTCCTTTATTATTTTTAAGTAAATACAAAAAAAAAATTATAAATTTAAGACATCTATTATAATTTCCATGTTATCAATCATATTCAAGTCTTTGTGGCATGGTCATGGGAGGAAGAACAAGTTATTGAATTGGAAAATAGGTTTTAAACATATAGTCGCCTTCATCAAAACTGTAGGTTAAATATCATGTGACAAGTTTACACTATGGTTAATTGTTTCCAAGTTATTAATATTTCATATGGAAACATAGTAAATGCTACCACTTAAAAATGTATCCAATTCCATCATAACTCTTGGAAAATGCTATAAAAAGAGAAATGTATTAAGAAAAAGTTAAACTTCAAACTAGATAGCATGGTAATTATTATTACATTCATTTTGAGCATTATGTTTAGTTTTGATTTATTATTTTGAATCAAATGCTATAAATTTACTTTGAAATATAATACCAATAAAAATCATGAAGGAAAAAAATACAAAATGAAAAATCTAACCTTGTTTGTTCCAATGTTAAATCTAACTATAGAACTAGTGACATTTAATCTTATAAGTCACCTTGCTCTACTTGAAAATACATGAGCTTTGGAACATGGCTTGCACATCTATATTTTCATAATAATAAAAATCTCTAAAATGTAAGATATCTATTATACTTTCCACATACTCGATCATATTCAAGTCACTATGGCATGGTCAATGAAGCAAGAATTCATTATCCTTAAAATGAATAATAGGTTTTACACCTATAGTGACCTGTATGAGAACTATATATTCACTTGTTAATAAAGTTAGCCTAAAAATGCAATAATATATTTAGTTTTACTTTCTTATTTTGAACTAATTGAAATAAATTTTATAATAAATGTAAGACACCTATTATTTTTTCCAAATTCTCAATCACATTTGAGTCTTTATAATATGATAAAAGGAAAACAAGTCATAATCCTTAAACTGATCATTAGGTATTAAACATATAGTGGTCTATGTAGGAACTATATAATCACCAATAGTCTATTTAGCCTAAAAATGCAACAATGTGTTTAGTTTTCCTTTCTTATTTAAAACCAAATGTAACAAATTTTCTTTGAAATGTAAGACATCAATTATCTTTTATACATTATAAATCATATTCAAGTATTTTTGTCATGGTTAAGGTAACAATAAGTCATTCTCATTCAACTAGTAAATATGTTTTTAACTTATAGTGTCTTGCAAGAGAACTATAGATTCACTTGTGAATATAATCAACCTAAAAATGCAATAATATATTTAGTTTTCCTTTATGAGTTTGAATTAAATACAGAAAAAAATTGTTATAAATGTAAGACATCTATTATAATTTCCACATTATCAATCCTATTCAAGTCTTTGTGGCATGGTCAAGGGAGGAAGTACAAGTTCTCATTAAATTGGCAAATAGGTTTTAAACCTATAGTGGCATTCATCAAAAATATAGGTTAAATATCATGTGACAAGTTTCCACTATGGTTATAATTATATCTAGGCTAATAATATTTCATATGGAAACATAGTAAATGCTACCCCTTAAAAAATTTGTCTCAAACTCAACTAAAAATCTTGGTGAAGGCTATAAAAAGAGAAATGCTCTAAGAAAAAGTTAAACTTAAAGATAGATAGTATGGTAATTATTATTACATGCATTTTGAGCATTATGTTCAGTTTTGATTTCTTATTTGGAACCAAATTCAATAAATTTACTTTGAAATATAAGATTAACAAAAATCATGAAGGAAAAAAATATAAAATGAGAAATCTAACCTTGTTTGTTCTAAGGTTATATCTAACTATAACACTAATAACATTCAATATTAGAAGTCACCTTGCTCTGCTTTAAAATACATGAGCTTTGTAACATGGATTACACATCCATATTATCATAATCAAAATCATTTTATAATATGTTGTTGTTGTAATTGCACTAGTAGACATTGAAAATTTCATAAGCATAGAATCATGAATATTTGATAAAATGCCTAATTTTCAAGAAAATCCAATCCCCTCCAATAGAGGAAAAAGGAAAGGAGATCAAAGAATGCAATATGTTAAAAAAAAAATTCTCCCTAAAACCCATTTTATACTTTTATATTTATATTTGTTTGATTCACAGGTATTGCTATGTGTTTCCAATAAAGTTTTAATTATTTTTATAATAGCAATATTTTAATGAAATTTAAATTTTAAGATATCCACATCAAAGGTTAAAAACATGTTTAAGGCAAGGTAATATGTCACGGTAGTAGTGATATTATGATCTTGATTTTTGACATAAATTCTATAATTATTAAAATTTAATTAATATCAATGTTCATTTTAATAAGATGTCGTATTGGAATAATAAAATTTTATTGAATGAATGATTTGATTAGAGTGATGGGGGTTGATATTCAATTCTTAATGGTGTCCACTAGTGAATTATTTATATTCCATTTTTATTCAAATGACTTGAGTCAAGAGCTTCATTATTAGTATGAGTGAAATGTATACCTCCATTATCTATTTTATTTCCTTTTCCATGATATTTCATGTGATGAATTGTGGTCATGTAAAGATGACATGTTAATTATAAACAATCATTTGGATCTTAGGTCTCAATCAAGATCTTAAGGTTGTCTGATGTTTTAAGATAAGTTGAATGGCATGTAATAATTCATCTGTTATTTTTTCTACTTGGGCCCATATGGATTATTCTAAGTGCCAAAACTAGGAAGATACAATGGTGTTATGTTAATGGATCAATATAAAAGGTTGGTGTAAAAAAAGAGTAATCATATTGGAATTAAATTTAACCACTACTAATTTGGGCCTCAGATGTGCATATTTTATTTTTGTCCTTATGTGAACAATAAATTGGCTTAAATTAGTGGGTCAGAGAATGAACGGTTTAAAATTATAATATAACCAAGATGTCATGATACTAAACACATTATTTAAGAAAAAAATGAAAGTTTTAAACAACCCTACGATGATCAATTATAGACACACCACACTAAAATTATAGAACAAACCAATATTATGAGATATGTATTCCCACACCACAATTGGGAATTAATTAACTCCTATCCTAAATGAGTCAACTAACATAATCAAAACCTACTCATGGTGTATTCTTACTTACAAGAAACTATGTCATTAAGTGAAAGACTTAAAATAATTGGTGTCTTAGTGACAAGTCATTCCATTAATCATGCCATAACATAAGGCACTATGGAATGGAATAATTAAAAAACATGACATGAAAAATATTCATTAATAAGACCAAAATGTCTACTTACCTCTAGGGTTAAATACCCCTCCTATTCACATTACAAGCATAGAATGCATATAGAATGATGATGAAACCAAGCTTTCCAAATAATTCCAATGTAAAATGGGAGGGGGATTACATCCCATTCCATTTATGAAAGTATTATCTTCGATGTGGTAACAAATATAAAATGATTCCTAATGTAAAAAGGCATTAATAAAATTACATGTTTATTCTATGTGCTTCTTAGGAATAATGATATTTTAAACTATATTTCCATTTAAACTTACAAATTAGAACCAAGTTAAATAATATTGAGAAAACACTTTCCTTCTCAATGATATATCAACCTCAAATTTGAGAAAATTTTCCAATGGCATACAATTTATATTCAATTTGGTAATGGTTTTTTTTTTGGTACAATTTTTGTCTAGGGAAGACAAGGAAGTTGTTTGGAGCAATGGGCCATAATTGTTTTTGTAAATTATGAATTTTTTTTGTGTCCCCAATCCCCTTTATTCAATATGGATTCTGTAGTGGTTTCATTTATTCCAATTTGGGTCCATTCATATAATCTTCCTTTCGTGATGCAGGACCCCTTTTTTATTCAAAAGAATATATCTAATATTGGTAGGTTTGCCAATGTCGATGAAGATCCAAACTTGAAACATAAAATATTCATTTGAATTTGTGTTAAAATGGAATTATCCAAACATATTTTGCATTCTATCAAATTATTATCTTCAGTGGGATCCTAGATCTAATTTTTTAACTTTCAAGGATTTCCCTTCCACTATTTTAGATGTGATTAAATTGGACATTTGGTGGTAGATTGTTCCTCTATTTTTCTTTATATATCTAAGACACATTAGTTTTTTAAGTGGAACGAAGTAGTAAAAATTATGATTCACCACTTATGGAGAGAAAGAAAGAAATATTAGTTAGCACATCATCTTTTATGCATGTCAGAAAGGCCTCTAAACCTTAGCAAGGAAAATATGAGTTAGTTAGATCACCAAAGTATGAAATAGTTTATGTAGGGATTTTATCTTATCCCAATAGTTTAAAACATCCTTTGCCACTTTGGACTCACAAGTAAAGCTAGTAGAAAGTTCTCAGTGGAATGAGGAGGCACCAAAGGAGTCTCAAGGTCTCTAGTATAAATAGGCACCTTTAAGTGAGATGGCATTAAACTTGAATGAATAGGAGGGACTTTTCTAATTATCTGGTCTTCATTTTAGTCCATTTACAAATATAGGGTTTTACTTCTAATTTCATGTTTTGTGGTTATCTAGAATTGTGTATTTAGGCCCAAGTATTTTTTATATTTTATAAATGTGGTTTCTTTGGGTTGTTTGTCTCTCTCTAGGATTTTCTCTTTGATCCTAGTTAATGCCTATTGTAATCATTATAACTATTTATTTTTGGACTTATTTTACCAATAAATGGACCCATAAAACCCTTGTTAATCTAACAAAAAATAAATTAATAATTGCTTGCATCTCAAACATGGGTGTTATATCTTAGAAGTAATTTATTGTGCCACTAAATTCGCTCTCAAATTGAACATATCTTTGTACGTGATTTCTTCCTTCAATACATCTCCCCTCTTTATTTGTCCCTAACTCATATTTAACACTTCAAATAATTTTAGAGACTTAAATTATTTACTTCTATAAGACTATCAACAATAAAATTTAACCAACATCAATCCATTTATTAAATTGAAATGCTTATCCTCTAGGTAATTAAACACTAAAACTTCATTTCAATAACACTATTATGGTGCTTATGAGAAAAAAAAAACTATTTTTATCGCGGAGGATGAGAAACAACCTAAGCTAAGGGTTTTTCATTTGAAATTTGAATATCTTCTATTATCATTGTTTTAAAATCCAATCTCTTATTAATTTGACAAGTCTCATTTACACTCAAAAAATTTCATGTCCAAATAATATGACTCCACATACAATTTTTTTTTCACATTATTAATAATTTTTTCCTCTAGAATCAAAGTTATGTGACTCTAACCTTGAAAAAATCTACAAAAAGTGAGATAGTATTTCCACAGTCCATTGATTAGTTAGTAAATTTTTTGGAAAAAACTATGTTGTAGTTTTTTGACCAAATTTTTCTAGAAAATTCACTAACTAAAGTCTACAAAAATTATCTCTCTTCATTTAACACCACCTTACCACATATTCACTTCACAAAAACTATGCCACATACAAATGTTGATGATAAAGTTAGTGGAAGTGAACTACCCAAGTGAATAATGAATGAAAAAAATGCAACGTTAAAGGAATAAATAAAATATATATTAATCATAAACAAGAATTGAAACATGTTTTGTAAAGTAGTTATCTATCACGTCTCTCATTATTATAATAGTAGCGGTTGAAAGGTATAATGTGTTAGGAATTGTCTACATGGTAGGAACACATGTGTTTATTTATTGAAGCATATAAATTATTTATCTCATAAGGAAAATTATTAAGTTTGAATTTTTCATTCAATGTGATTGTTATAATGTACAGGTTATTAATATTGTATAATATTTTTTTTTGAAATTGGAGTTATACATTTTAAATGACATAAAATGCATTGATACTATATAGACAACTCCACCATAAACATAAATATCACTAATACTACTGATGATCATTTCATATAGCTCATTATATCTAATACAAATTGTTCATAAGTGTTTCTTTTTGGTTATATACTACATTGCATGCAATAGTTAACATCTTATCTAAGTAGGAAATGAATGCAATTTTTCCTTTATCTGTATATGATACATTGATGATTCTTTATCTTTTTATTGTGTCTAATTTGGATGAAATGAGCACAATTGTATGTACAGAAACACATCCGTATGGCAAGATAATTTTGAAAAGACATAAAACAATTTTGGTAACCCTTTTGGATACAATTTTGAGGATTCAATGAATGAGATCCAAAGATATGACACTCAGAAGATGCTCCAAATACGCTTCAAAGGCACTTATAAAATGATTTGAATATGCTTCAATGGCACTCTAAGGACTTGTATAGAATGCTTTGAGGATGCTCAGACATGTTTTAAAAATGTCCTACTGGATCTTGCTAATAGAGATAATGATTATAAAGATATCTATTGTATATAAATAGACTTTCCATATTTAGATATATTATTTTAGACATTATTATTCATAGTAATGGTCTAAAATTATATGGATATATTTGTACTTTTATTTTTTTAAACCAAATAAATCTCTTCAGATCTATGTTAGTTATTTTCTATTTATTGTAGTTGAGTTAGTTCCAATGCCTTCTTATAAGTATGGGATGTAGTTCCTAGATCATTTATATTTTGAATAAGTAGATGTTGCCATTTTGATATCCAAATTTTGTACTCTATGAAAAGATGTTGAGATGTTCTTTAAATCCATGTCTCCTTCTCATTCCAAATAGATATAAGAGTTATAAAGTTGTTGAAGTTAGTTAATCAATGAGAAATTAGAAGAAACATCCTAGTATAGTTTTGCATATCTGTATATGTTCCTTTGATAATGAAATAAAGTTAATCATTACTTTTAATGATTAATTAAATTATCTCATTTTTTTGATGAAGGAATAAGGGTCCACTTCTCTCCAAATATCAAGACCAATCAGTACTTTTTAGTTTATAGTTTAGAAGTATTTCTTTAAATCAAGTATAATTCATTTACTTTAGAGTGTAAATTCCTTTTAAATGCAAGTGTGATTTATTTTTCAAAATAAAGTGTGAATTTAATTTAATACAAGTTTATTTCTATTACATGCAAGAGTTGTTTCGATTCAATGGGAGCAAGTTTTCTTCATACAAGAGTGTGTATTTTAATTTCATAGAAAGTAAAGTTTGTTAACCTAACTCCATATTCAAAATTTGTCATAATATATTTAAATGGAAATAGACAAAATTCTCAGATTTTGGAATATCACACTATCCTACCCAATTGAGCAAGTTGAGTGAGGACACCATAATGTCTTATGCTAGATGTTTATGTTATGGATGTTGATGGTTTGAATGCTATAGGAGATCTTCAATTAGCAAACCTTTTACATTTAATTTTATAAAAAATTGAGTTATAAATATATTTACTATTTTTAGGATTTATAAATCAAAATAGAAATAAAACCCCCCGAACTGGGAACTATAAAACTCCAATATCCAATGGTCTCATTATATATAGCCTTGGACACTGGCCCTGGTATAAAATGACACCAATCCATTGATTGGTTAAATGAAAGGTATAATGATAGCCTATCATTTTTGGAACCATTTTAAAGGAAAATCATTAATAAGTTTTATTGAGATCCTAAATTATAGTTATACAAGGAAATTCAAAAATAATCATAAAACTCAAAAACATAAAAATAATCTAGGACTTTTTATATTTATGAACCACCCACGGGATTCTCAAGGATTATTTATCTCTAAGGGATCCCAAATAAATTAATAATAAAAATGGATGTTAGAGGGTTTTAAATGATTTCATGTTGATGTCATATAGGTTTCATGGTGAGTGGGTGAAGTTATTTGATAGTCTAAGTAACAATGACAAAGTGTGCAATGAGCTTGTCCTAGTGTACTTGAAGTTGGCTTGGTTGATCTTTAGAGTTTGACTATTTGGAGATGATTAGGGATGAGTCTAAAGTATTGAAAATGTGAATTAGGTACCATAAAAAAATTTATATGATTTGATAGCTTATGTGCATAAGTGGTATTCATCCGGTTCTTCATTGTGTTCATCTAGACATTTTGGTCTGGTGGTAGAAAATATGAGTAGGTAGTTTTATGATGTCATAATTGCCACGTGTGGATGAGTCAAGGGGAGTTGGTCATATGGTTGTGATAAAATTAGTACCTATTTATTATTAAATAAGTCTCAAATCATTTAATGAATCATAATAAAAAATATGCAATTGTAAAGTTGGGCTCCCAAATAGTTTGACAACATTTTCCCATACTTAGCCAAATTTTCATGTGGTTAGAAAATCTAAGTAGGCATTTTAAAGATGACATATCTCACACATGTGAAGGTGTAAATATAAGTTGATAATATTGTTTTGTTTAATTTTTTTCCTAGTTATTATGCACCAAATTTTAGGTCATGTGATATAGCATGATAAAAGATATGCATGTGCAAAGTTGGGCTCCCAAGCATTTTGATAGTGTTTTCTATGTTCAAATAGATCTGAATAAGTAGTTTTCTGATGTCATATATCACACATGTGAATGTTTAAATTTTATATTGATATATGTATGTATTAACCTATGTGAGAGGATATTATTTGATAAATTTTAGATCATGTGACTAAGTGCAATGAAAGTTATGTGAGAGCAAAGTTGGAGTCACAGGCAAGTTCTAAGCATAGTTGGCTTTGTAACAAGATTTTGAGAAGTAATTTTAATGTATATATATATATATATATATATATATATATAAATAATATTAAGGTTTAAATATTAGTTTGATATATGGTTATAATCCTTTTATAAATATGATCATATGGTCCAAATTTTAGATCATGCGTCTAAGCACAAAATAATTTATTGAGGTTCAAAGTTGGCTACTCGGACATATAAGAAAGGTTTCCATAATTAGTCATTTTTGAAAAATTTAAATTTTGAAAAAATTTGATGGAGAAATTTGATCCAAGAAGTCCAGAAGCAATGGTCTAGTTCTAAGTGTTCAATGTTTAATGTTGAGCAAAGATAAAGATCATGCTTCTTCCAAAGATCAACAGTGAGTGGGTGATCATACAGTTAGAGATCAATGGTGAAATTTAAAGTCAAGAGGTGAAAGTGAAAATAATTTAGAATTATTAAGTGTGTTTAATATGAGAAGTGAGGATACAATATGTGAACATAATTTTTGAGGTTTAATTGTGACTGTTTGCTTTTGAATATTTGAATTTACGAAGGAAAAAATAGTGATCTATATTTTGGCTATATCTTTTGATCTATGTAGAATTTGTCCATGGTGTAAAAATTAAAGTGGTAGAAGAATAAAAGGTACATATATAAATATAGATTTAAATATATTAAAATGTGCATAGTCAAAGATATAGAGGTTCACATTTTACTATGTTTTGATAGTGTTCTGTAAGTGACCTGAGAGGTTTATTTGAGCTTGTTTTGTTGTTTCAATGTCTATTGATGAATTAACTATTGGGGAATGTTTTAGAATCCATGAGGATGATATATGTGAATTATGAAGGTTTGACCAATTTTATGCAATATGAAATAAAGTGTATAAGCTTATTATGTATTTTTTCATGGTGACTGTGTCTACAAAATGTTGATTAAGCTTGCATAAAAGAGTGCAATGATGTCTATAAGCATTTTAGGATGACAAAGGGGTGCTTTGGAGTGGACCTATGAATTTTTAAGTGTTCATATGTTATTATTTTGTTCATTGATGTACTAAATGGGTGAATATGTCTTCATGAGACCTATAAGAGCTACAAGGGCCTTAAATAAAGGTGTAGTTGCTTAAGGGTGGCATATAAATGTTATGGCTGACCTATGAAGATTGTATTGAGGTATTTATTCATATGTTAGATGCCTTAAGGGATAAATCATGCCTAATTTCCAACCAAAGTGTTGATTATCAAGTATGTTCTATAAATAGTAGAACCAAAGATGATGGTTTCTAGACTTGAGTGAGAGACTTTTTAAGAGATTTGAGAGAGGCTTGGGTGTGTGAATTATGGATCAAAGGAGAGGTAGAGTTACTAGTAGATGATTTGATGAGTAGAATATATTATGAAATATTTATATGACTTGTAGGTCATATTATATTGGTATAATAGTGCTCTTATTATTTGAGTATGAGTGAAGGTGAAGAGTGATAATCAGAGGTCCATGATCAAGTTTTGAAGACATTAGTTTAGAGGTGGATGTGTTCATAGGTATTGTTGTGGTAGACAAAAATATAAGGGGGTTGCATCCTCCTTATAAGGTGAAACTTGCTAAAAGTTTGGTTGTTATTACAGCTTAACTAGACAGGTGTTATACCACCTTGTGGGATTATAGTCTCACTAAATAGGGATTGTAGTTCCTTGATCAGTTAAAACTTGGGGGAGTAAACCCACTGAAACCTACAATTGGACTACTTTCCTATAATAATAAGAAACAATTTAGATCAGTTACAACTAGTCAAAAAAAATTCTTATTATTATAATAAATTAGTCTAATTGTAGGTTCCAATGGGTTTTCTCCTCCAAAAGGGTTCCCCATGTATGTCATTTGTTATATGCTTGATCTTGCATTGTCTTTATTATTCATTACTATGAATGATTTGTATGCCTCATAAATGTATGTATGTATTGATTAAGAGAATGAAAGGATTGAAATTAAATTTTAAATATCTAAGCTCACTAATTCATCCCCCCTCTCAATGATTGTACCTCTAAAAAATTGTATCATAGTAGGTCCTTTGGTAAAGGATTAACATCCTGAAGGTGATCTAAGGTACAATATGATTAGTCATCAAGGAGGTTTCTATAATAATCAAGCACCAATGTTTAATGGATCCAATTATGCTTTTTGGAGTATAAATATGAAGATGTAAATTATGTCCCTAGGATTTGATGTATGTCAATCTATTCTAGATGGTTATGTTGTTCCTACTACTCCTCTATCTAGTGCTATAGACAAGAAGCAATTTGAGAATAATTTTAAGGTAATGAATGCCATCAATTTTGGGATTATAGAGACTAAGTTCACCAAAGTAATCCATTATAACTTTGATAAAGAGATATGAGACAAAATGCAGATCATTTATGAAAGGAGATTAAAAGGTTAAGATTGATAAGTTACAGACTCATAAAAGGCAATTTAAAAGTTTGAAGATGAAGGAAGAAGATTATATGGCATCCATTTTGTAGAGAGTTAATGAGACTTTGAACATCATCAGAGGTATTGGAGATAACCTTGAAGAGGATACTATAGTCAAAAAGGTATTAATGTCTCTATCTCTCAAGTTTGATCTAAAAGTATCTTCTATAGAAGAGAGTCATGATCTTACTCAGTTAAAGATGGATCAATTGCATGACACCATTACTGTATATGATATGAGATTAAATCATGATATACCACCAAATAAGGAAGCTATATTAAAGACAAAAATGAATCCTAAGAAGAAGTTCCAAGGTAAGAACCCAAAGAAGATGACATGTCTAACATTGATGAGGATAAACTAATTACTTTGATTACTAGGAAATTGGACATAGGCTTACGGAAGTATAAGGGTAAACTACCCTTCAAATGTTTCAACTATGGAAAGATAGGACATTTGCTCATAAGTGCCCTCATATGCATGAGAATAATGATAATGAAGATCATGATGATGAATAATATGAAGACAAGAAGACATATAGGAAGAAAAGATTTAGAAATTATATCAACAATAATAAGTCCTTAAAAAAAGAGTCTCTACACCAAAGAAGATTTAGCTCATCAGATGAGAGTGAAGATAGTGACTTAGAATATGATTATAAATATGATGGTCTTGTTGAAGATGAATCTCTATTCATGGCTAAGGAAGGAAGTTGCTCACATTAGAATGTGTCTAATTGGAGTGATTTAGATGATGATGATGAAGATGAGGTGGAATGTGAGATTGTATTAATGAATTATCCTAAAGAACTAAATATTGAGAATAATATCAATAAGAAGATGAAATATAAACTCAAGGACTATGAGGAGAAATTTAGTGTGTATGAGGTAAGAATGAATGAAGATACCAAGTAGCATGAAGATATGATCAAGCATCTCAGTTGTCGATTGAAATTATGTCTACAAGCCTAAAAGCTAAAGAAGATGAATGGTCAAGGTATGTTTCTAAAAATGAGTCTTTAAAATCTGAGTTAGGAAAGATAACTAGTAGGAGAAGACATTTTTGAGATTTAAAAAGAGCTCATGTGATCTAGACAATATTTTGAGTGGTCAAAAGCATGCTAGTGATAGAACTAGTCTTAGATATGAAGAAGAAAAAAATAATGTAATTCAAGACAAGATGAACTCTAATATGAACTAGGAAAATCATACTTTGAAGATAAATATTTAGACAAGGAATGAAGGTACTGGAAGAGTAAAGACAAATCAATTTAGACAAGCAAATGCCATGAGATATGTAAGATTCAATGGTTAGTGTTACACATGTAAACAATTTAATCATAGGGACAGAGAATGTAAGAGACCTATTAGAAATGAGTTTGCATGAAACTATGATGGGGGTCTTCAGTCAAAATATGATTCCTCTTAAAAAAGAGGAGGTTGTTTAATTTGTCATGACATAGGACACATTGAAACTTTTTTTCCAAATAAGGTATGGCAAGATACATTTATAACAAAAGGTACAATGTGCTTTAATTGTCAACATAGAGGTCACATTACTAGATTATGCAAGAAAAGGCCTATAAGATAGAGTACATTTAATAAAGATCTGAGAGTGAAAGAATAATGCAAGTTAACACATGGAAGTCAAAGGTGACAAGTGTGAGTCATGATGAGTCTACAAGTCTAAGTAATATGTTTGCTATGGTGGAAAATGCTTTAGAATTTAAAGAATGCCAAGAGGTCTCATTGTCTTCTCATGTTGAGAATGAAGAAATCAAGCTCAAGGAGAAAACCAAGATACTAGTTGAGTCTAGTTCTAAGGTGTTATGGATCTATGTTAACATATTATTGTTACGAAGCATTTATCATGTAAAGAACATCATTTGTCTATGCTTAGTGATGAGCTTCTAAATTACAAGGTGGATTATTTAGATTAAAAGGTATGTCATGAATATTTTTTATCTCCATGTATTGTCAATTCAATATTATAAGAGAAGGAGAATGTTGTGGTGGTTGAACATGTTTCTTCTCTTAAGCCTAAGAAGAAGAATAACTACAAGTATTAGATGACCAAGGGGGAGAAAGAATATGAGTTGTGGGTAACTCTTGGTTTCACATTGTTTTAGGACATTATGAAGTAGGGTGTCTCTACTTATGATTCTTATGAGACATATTTTCTTGTGTAGAAGCAAGTTTGTGTGCTCAAGATGATAAATCCAATTAGATAAGGTCTTTGGTTAAGGGGAAGCAATAATATCAGGAGCTTGCTCCAAAAATTTGTGAAGGAGATATAATACAAGATTAAAATGGGTATTTCCAGATGTCATAATGAGTTTGATGCATTATCAAGAAGTGTTTTTTTATCATAAAGGTCTGTGCAGTTCTTTGTGATATGCTCTAGGTTTTTTTTGGTCTGATGGTATGTTGAATATAAATTGAAGATTTTTGAGTGCTCTTGGTTCTTTCAGTTTTGGCTTAAGGGCAAGTAGGCCTAAAATGAGTTATAGGATGTATGGGTTACTAAAGGTGTGGAAGATAAAATATTTGTTTATAAGTGTGTGATGGGTGTCTCTAGGTGTGCAAGAAGTTTCAAAGGTGTGTGTTGACCAGAAGGAGGTTTGTTGACTTTATTTATTTTGACATTATAGGGTTTTGGGCTATTCTAAAAAGTAGTTTGCCTTATGATTTGAGGTTTGAGGCTTATTAATAGGTTAAATGGGCCAAATGGGTTATCAAAACAAGATTCACATAGATTTTAATGTTTATGGTTCTCACGTTATTCAAGTTTTTGTCAATATGGAGGGTTAATTAGCTAGTAGGTTTGTGAAGTATGTTGAATAGGATGAGCTTGGTGATGAAAAATGGTGTGCTTAAGGGGGAAAATGAGAGTGATATAGATATGAAGTTTTAGGTCCTGAAGATGTGTATACTAAAAAATATGGGCTCTACAAGTTCTAAGTAGGGCTACAAGGAGGCCATACAAGCCTAGTTTGAAGAAGTGATTTTTACTCAATTTATCCAAAATAAAAACGTGTGTTTGTTTCAAGGAGATTTATAAGGTTGGTTGAGATAATGTTTCCTATTTGGTGAGTGTCATGAAATTTTATTGGTGGTCCTTATAATAGCTTGAGAGAGAAGGCTAATTAGCATATGTGTTAGTTCTTCATGCTGTGTGGATATTTGAAGATGATCAAAAGGTGAAATTACTAAAAAACATTAGGGTGATTCCCTCTCAGATGCTTCTTTGTGAGTTACATCAGATTCTAGTGGTTTTGGCTATTCTTTCTTCATTAGTTACAGTGCTTGGTTAAAGAGAGTGTTGGTATGGAGCAAAAAAAAGTTGTCAAGGCAAGAAGAGGTAGGCTCAACATAAGGGGGAGTTTGCATCATATTAATAAGATGGTCCTTTATTATTGATAGTATTTTCTAGTCTTCAATATCATTTGGTTCCCACTTTTTCATTTTTTCAAAGCGGGAGAAAGTTCCTATTGTGAGAGTGCTTGAAGAGAGAGAAGGAAAGAGAGTTGTATATTGTTGGATGTTGACATCAATAAAAAGGGGAAAATTGTTGGAGATTTTTAAATTATGTCATGGTGATGTCATTTAGGTGTAATAATTAGTTGATTAATTTATTTGATAGCCTAATTAATAATGAAAAAGTGTGAAATGAGCTTGTCCTAACATGCTTGAAGTTGGCTTGGTTGATATTCAAAGTTTGACTATTTAGAGATGATTAGGGATGAGTCTAAAGTATTGATCATGTGAAATAGGTAACATAAGAAGTTTTTTATGATTTTATATATTTTTATCATGAGTGGTATTCATCTATTTCTTAATTGTGTTCATCTATATGTTTTGGTCGAGTGGTAAAAAATTTGAGTATATAGTTTGATGATGTCATAATTGCCACATGTTGATGAGTCAAAGGGAGTTGATCATATGGTTTTAATAAAATTAGTACCTATATAATATTAAATAAGTCTCAAGTAATGTGATGAATAATTGTCAAATATATTCAAGTGTAAAGTTAGGCTCTTAGGCAGTTTGACAATGTTTTCTCATACTTAGCCAAATTTGCATGTGGCTAGAAAAGCTGAGTAGGCATTTTTATGATGTCCTATCTTGCATGGGTGAATGTGTCAAGATAATTTTATCATATGGGTTTGTTTATTTTTGTTCCTATTTCTTATGTCCCAAATTTTAGTTCATATGATGTAGCATGACAAAAGATATGCATGTGGAAAGTTGGGCTCTAAGGTATTTTGACAGTGTTTTTTATGTTCAAATAGAGCCAAGTAGTTTGTTGACATCATATCTTTAACGTATGAAGGTTTAAAGATTATATTGATATATTTATGGAATACGCTATTTTATAATATCTTATTCACTATATTTTATATCATGCAACTAAACACAATGAAAGTTATGCTAGAACAAAGTTGGCCTCCCATGTAAGTTATAAGCATAGTTAGCTCTATAACAAAATATTTTGAGAAGGCATTTTAATGGATATATATCTCAATAATATGAAGGTTTAAATATAATTTTTTTATATGGTTTAATTCCTATTTTAAATTTTATCATATGGTCCAAATTTGAGATCATGCATCTAAGCATAGAAGAAGCTATTAAGGTTTAAAGTTGGCTACTCAGGCAGATAAGCAAGGTTCCCATAGTCATTTTTTTAAAAGTTAAAGTTTGAGAAACATCAATAGAGCATGTTTATATGATAATTTAGGAATAAAATATATGGTGCCAAGTGTTCAATGTTTAATGATGAGAAGAGATAAATATCATGCTTCTTCCAAGGATCAACGATGAGTGGGTGATCATATATTAGATATCAATGGTGCTCCTTAAATTTAAGAGGTGAAAGTGATAGTTGTTTAGAATTTTTAAAGTTTGGATAAGATATATGGTGTGTATTTAATATTATCATAGATAACTTGATATGTGATCATATTGTTTAAGGTTTAATTGTAACCATTTGGTTTTGAATATTTGAATTTGTAAAGGAAAAACCAATGCTCTGTATTTTGGCTATATCTTTCAATCTATGTAGAATTTGTCCATGGTGTAAAATAAAATTGGTAGAGGAATCCAAGGTGGATCTAAAAATATATATTTAAAGATATAAAAGTGTGTATAGTCAAATATATTGAGGTTCAAAGTTTACTATGTGTTTGATAGTGTTTTGCAAGTAACCTAGGAGGTATATTCAAGATTTTTTTATTGTTTTTTTGATATCTCTTAATGAATTATCTATTAGGGAGTGTTTTAGACTCCATGAGGATTATCTATATTAATTATGAAGTTTTAGCTAATCATATGTATCATGAAAATATGTGTATAAGTCAATTTTATATTTATTCATGGTGACTGTGTACAAAAAATATTGATTAAGCTTACATAGAAAAGTGTAATGATGTCTATAAGCATTTAAGGATGAAAAATGGGTCATGTGGAGTGGAAATTTACATTTTTAATTTTTCTTATCTTCTTCTTCTTCTTCTTCTTCTTTTTTTTTTTTTTTTTTTTTTTTTTTTTTTAATGTGTTAAATGGGTGAATAGGTCTCCATAAGACCTATAAGAGCTATAAGGGCTTTATAAAAAGGTATATCTACTTAAGGGTGACCCATAGATGTTATGGATGAACAATGAAGATTTTATTGAGATATGTATTCATATGATATATGCCTTAATGGATAAGGTATGCCTAATGGACAACTAAGGTGTTGATTATCAAGTATGCTCTATAAATAGTGGAACCAAATATGATGGTTTCTAGACTTGAGTTAGAGACTTGTGAGAGATTTGAGAGAGGCTTGGGTGTGTGAATTATGAAGTGAAAGAGGTAGAATACCCAGTAGATGAGTTGATGATCAGAATAGATTAAGGACTATTCATATGGATTATAGGTCATAATTTATTGTTAGAATAGTGTTCTTTCTATTTGAGTATGAGTGAAGGTGAAGAACGATAATCAAAGCTCCATCATCAAGTGTTGAAGACATTAATTCATAGATGGATGTGTTCATTAGTGTTGTAGAAACTGAAAATATAATAGGGTTATAGCTTCCTTACAAGGTGAAACTTGATAAAAGTTTGGTTTTTGTTGCAACTAATATAGATAGGTGTTGTAATACCTTGTGGGATTGTAGTCTCACTAGATAGGGATTATAGTTCCTTGATCAGTTAAAGATAGTCTACATTAGTTATTGTTATTATAAGATAGTAATCCAATTTCAAGTTCTAATGGGTTTTCTCCCCAAAGAGAGTTTTCCATGTATGTCATATGTTACATTCTTGATCTTGCATTATTTTTATTGTTCATTACTATGAATGACGTGTATGCCTTATAAATGTATGTATTTATTGATTAATTTTTGAAAGGATTAGAACTGAAGTTGAAATATTTGGGCTCATTGATTCACCCCCCTCAGTGATTGTACCTCTAACAGAGGATCTAATCCTTGATGGATAGATCAAGAAGTGAAAGAAAGACAATTGAAAGCTATATATAAATATTTATCTATTTATTTCTTGAACAAATTTCATTCTCACAAACATATCTTACAATAAGAATTCTATTTGAGACAAATTGTTTTATAGGGAAAATTGATCCTAAAAATCCTCTTTTTGGAATAGTCAAATTTGATCCACAAGATCTATAATAAGAAGATCTAATCACCAATGAAGAATCCCCTCCTGAGATAAACCATAGGTTGAGCATCTAAGAAGAGAATTTAGATTGGATTGATAACCAAAGTTGGGAAGAAAATATGGGAGATGAACATGCACATGTAGAAAAACTTGATCAATAGCTCCAATAGGACAAAAAAACTTCTTATCCAATCAAAATGGGTCTTGATGATAGAACTTCCATGAAAAAAAATTCACCATCCATTTTACCTACTTTTAGAGATAAATCCTCAAAGGATCCAAATTAGTTCCTCTTTGAATTTTAGGTTGTTTATAAAAATATGATTATGTCATAGATAATAAAGATTTGAAATTATTCCCATCTACACTCAAAAATGTATCCATGAGATGGTTCATGGGCCTTGAGGGTAATTCTATCACCACTTGGGATGAAATGGAAACTGCATTTCTTGACAAATATCAAGATTATTGTAGAGTTATAGAATGGAAAGAAGAATTTTCAAGATCAAATAAAATGAATATGAAACCTTAGAAGATTACCTTGATAGGTTTATATTTACTTATAAAAAGAGTGGTTACCAACTCACTGAGGAAGTTTTTAACAAAATATTTCTTAAAGGGTTAGATGATGATGCACATGATGCTTTGAACCTAATGTGAAAGGGTGACATTGAAAAGTTAACCTTTCATAAAATTTCAACATTATGTACTAACTACTCTAAAACAAGACCTAGCATAAGGAAATCTAGGTTATAAAAATCATTTGAAGTTGGATAATTAATGGAAGAATTGACTAATTTCAAGATATATATTCTAGTACAATTGACATCTACATTAGATGGCATCAAATCAAAATCCAATGCTACCAATACTGAATAGTTTTCAAAATATTATCCTAGATGAAAACTCAAACATGTGATAAAAGATTATACTTTAGACAAGACAAAGGTATGTGGTATTTATGACCTAGACCATGACACCAAGAATTTAAAACACCTTCCTACCATAAAAAATCAAGTGAAATAAGAAACACATATATTTGAAGAATTAAACTTTATCCAAAGACAAGGAAAATAATACTCCCAACCTCAAGATCAATTTGGCCCAAGATTTCCTCCCAATCCATGGATGACACCATGGGTTAGATAAGTCACACAACCAATGTGGGGGACACCACAACCACAACCATTAGGTACTCAAGAATGGATTCCAAAAATGTGGGGAATTCCTTAAAATAAACCTTGGGAACCACAACAAAACCAACAACCACATTAGGTACAATAGTCACCACCTTAATGGTAAAATCAAATATATTAGCCACAAATAATATTTCCTCCATAAAAATCCTTAATACCTTCACAAACTCATCCACCACCAATTGAGAAGCAGGTTAAATAACCATATTAACATACCTAGTTAATGGTGAATAAAAATAATAAGAAAAATAAACCTATTTATAGAACTGATCAAGACAATAATATTGCAAGTGGTTTAGTTAAATGTAATAATATTCAACTCAAATCAGGGAAGGTAGTAGGAGATTAACTCATTACCATAAATAAAATTATTAATGATGATAACACTCCTAACCCACTTGCAGTCCAAGAACCAATTGAAGAAAAACTAGAAGCCACAACCATGCCAACCACAATTCAAGATCCCCCTATTGTTCCATTTCTTGAAAGACTTAAAGAAGAGAAATTTAGGGAATATTCTGAATTGATGCAAGGATTAAAATAAATGAAGATATAAATTCCATCATTAAGATTCATTAAAGATATTCCTAATTTGAATCAAATCATTAAAGGATTATGCATCAAAGAAATAGAAAGAAAGAAGTAATATCCTAAAACAATTCAGGTAACAAGTAAAATTATTGATTTACTAGTAGGAAACATAGTTGTTCCTAAATATGGAGATCTTGTTAGTCCTATGATGATTGTGATAATTGGGAACAAATATATCCCTAATGTGATTGTAGATCTATAATGATTGTCTACACAATAGAGTCTTTATCTCTCATAGGGCTTTAGCCTACCACTACAATCTTAAAAATAGAAGATCAATCCATTGTTGCCCTTGAAAGAACCATATAAAATATACCAGTTACCATAGAATCTTGAGAATATCTTATGGATTTCATGATCCTTCAAGATAAACCAAAGAGGGAAAGATATCCAATCATTCTTGGTAGACCTTGCTTAGCTACAATTGTAGCACAAATTGACTATAGATCTAGAAACATGACCATTATTAATGGAATTCATGCTAAACCAATATCTCTCTATCCACCTACTAGACTTTTAATTGAACTTTTTGATAAAATATGGATAGATCATCATGAAGAAAACTAGACTAGTGTGTCTTCCTTATCTATGGTTACCATCAAATAACATGTCCAAGAGTTTGAGGAACAAATAAAAGAAGATTTATACCAAGAAATCCTAGATCTAAAGTCTAAAATTTTTTATTCAAAGTCTAATAGTTTTGATCTAAAGTCTAATATTTTTCTCTAAAGTCTAAAATCTTAGCTTTGAAGACTAGTAGTTTAACTTTGAAGACTAGTAGCTTAGCTCTAAAGACTAGTATCCTAGCTCTAAAGACTAATATCTATGTTTTGAAGATGAAAAATCATGAATGGTAAAAATCCACTTCCATTATTGAAAATTAAGACAATGCCACAAGATCACCAAAAATGTTATCTTGTCCATAAGACATTCAACAAGCCATAGTTATCTGGGCTCAAAATGGTTAGAATTCATTTTTACATGATTTCCATTGTCCATTGACCAATATGCTTTCCACAAGTGAAACCTTTTATAAGGACATAGCTACACTTCATATGTTAATACCAAATACATGTCCATTTAATGCCTTAATGATTGAATACAAATAGTTAAATTCCATTATTCTAGGCACTAAATAGATTGCAATCCAACTTGGTAAACTGTTAACTATCAACAATTGGTTAACTGATTAGTAGGGAAGATAAGTATTTGATGTATTGATACAACCAAAAAAAAATTTACTTTGGATTATAATGATATGAAAGGATTACATCCCATTATCTATACACATCACATCTACATTAAAAATGTTATATTAGTTAGATAGTCACAATGAAGGATTAACATAGCCTTGAAATAAATTATTAAGAAGGAAATAGAAAAACAATTGAAAGTTGATTTTATCTATCCTATCTATGATAGCCAATGGGTTTTACCTCTGGTTCTTATGACTTAAAAAATGGGAAATGGAGATTTTGTGTAGACTAAAGAGAACTGAACAAAGCCACTATGAGAGACTACTTTCCCTTGCCTTTTATTGATCAAGTTTTGGATAATTTGACAGGAAATAGTATTTTTATTTCTTAAATGGATTCAATTGATACAATTAAATTAGAATAGCCCTTGAAGATCAAGATAAAACTACATTTAACCCTAGGGAGTATATGCCTATATAGTCCTTTCTTTTGGATTATGAAATGCACCTGTTACCTTTTAGTGAGTAGTGTTGGCCATCTTTTATGCTCTTACAAATGATTATGTGGAAGTATACATGGATGATTTCACTATCCATGGTACTAAATTTGATGAATCTTTGAAAATATTGGATAAAATTTTTACTAGATTTGAAGAACACCAAGTATCTTAGAGTCATGAAAAATGCATCATAATGGCTGATGAAGGGATAGTCTTAGGACATCATATCTCTTCTCAAGGAATAAAATTATATCCAAAAACTATTGAGGTAATTTCTAATATTCCTATTCCATAAACACAAACTAATGTTAAAATTTTTCTCGACCATGTAAAATATTATAGAATATTTATTGAAGACTTTAGCAAGATAGTTGTACCTATGTTTTCTTTGCTAATAAAAGATAGTAAATTTGTATGGAATGCTAAATGTCAATAAGATTTTGAAACATTAAATAATAAAATCATGACTACTATAGTATTGAAAGGACCTAATTGGGAAAAACATTTTCATATCTATACTGATGCCTTCAATAATGCATTAGGATCAGTTTTAGGATAAAGAGATGAGGATGGAAAAATAAATGTCATTTATTATATCATCAAGAATCTTACTCCCACAGAGAAGAATTACACTACCATAGAAAAATAATTTCTTGTTGTTGTCTATGCTATAAAAAATTTAGGCATTACATTACTGGTTATTAGGTATTCATCTATACAGATCATTCAAATATTAAGTAATTAATTAATAAACTAGTAGTATGTTGGAGAATAATTAGATGGATACTATTGTTACAATAATTTAACATTACCATCATATACAAACTAAGGAAGTATAATGTTGTTGCTAGATTTTTATCTAGATTAATCACTACAAGTGAATATAAACCTATGTAGGATTATTTTCTAGAGGAACATCTATTTTTTATATCTACATACTCCCCATGGTTTGTAGACATGTCAAATTACTTAGCAATAAATAAAATTCCTCATTCCTTTACTTCTAAGGAAATAAAATATTTGGTTAGAGCTAGTTCTCACTTCAAATGGTTTAAAGGCATGTTGTTTAAAACTAGACTTGATCATGTACTTCATAGGTGTGTCAAAGAAGATGAAGTGTATGACATCATATGAGCATACCATAGTGAACTAAGAGGAAGACATTATTCAACAAAAAAAACCATTCATAAGATCCTTGGTGTATGTTATTACTAGACATATCTCTACAAGACTATCAAAAGGTTTATATGGAATTGTGATCCTTGAAAAAGGATAGGTAAGCATACTCTATCCTCTGAAATGCCTCTCTATCATCAAATAATTTTAGAACCATTTGAAAAATGGGGTTTGGATTTATTTGGACCAAACAACCCACCATATCAAGGAAAAAAAATTATTAGTATGTACTGATTATGCTATTAAGTGGGATGAAGTAAAAGAACTCACCTTTTCTAGGGAAGAAATGGTTGTTGATTTCCTATATCATAAGATCATGCTGAGATTTGGAGCTCTTAGATCTATTATTACAGATTAAGTGCCCCAATTCATGTTCAACATGATCAAGGCTTTTATAGAATTTTACTAGATCAATCATAAGAAATCCTCACCATATCATCTCCAAGCTAATGGGCAAGTGGGGGTTACCAATCAAGAATAGAAAAATATTCTAACCAAAATAGTGAACAACAATATAAAAAGATTGGGTAGAAATAGTACCTGAAGTAGTTTGGGCATATAATACAATATGGAAGATAACTATAGGATTCTATTTGTATGAACTTGTGTATGGAAATAAACTTTTTTTACTAATAGAATTTTAAATGTATACATTTAAGACATTAGTTTATATGGGAATTGATATTGATGAATCACAAAAAGAAATAATCATGCAACTAAATGGGTTGGATGAACTGAAAATGGATGCACTCACTCAAACCAACATGATCCTGAAGTAAAGAAAGAAGTGGCATGGTACTCACATTAGATAAAGATAGTTTCATGAAGGAGATTGGGAACTTATATTTGATTATAAATTAAATAATTTTAATGGTAAGCTTAATAAAATATGGTTGTAACTATACCTAATCAAAACTATTTTTATCAATGACTTTGTTTAGCTTTAACCAATTAATTTTGACCAAAGGACACTTTTAGTCAATGATCATAGGCTTAAGGTGTATATAAGACCTCTCAATAAGGAATAATTTATTGAGAAAAATTTAGACCAATTTAACCTTATGGAAGAACTTGGTTCTTCCACTAAGTCTAAATAATCTTTCAAATAGACATCCAATAAAGGAGGAGTGCTAAAAACTAGCAAATGGTAGTTTTCCTTCATTCAAAATTCAAAAATATAAAAAATATAATAATAATAATAATAATAATAATAATAATAATAATAATAATAATAATAATAATAATAATAATGAAAGGTGAAAACCATCAAATGGCACTTTTCAGAAGAAAATTTACGCAATAAAATATGAATTATTGTCAACTGATCTATCTTCTCAAACTTGTTTATCCCTACAAGGATGCATGTAAAACTATAAGAGATAGGCATGGATTTATATGACAACGGTACAATAGTATTTATTTTTCTAAAAGATTAGGCATTTTCTATTTCATGTCATATATGTGTAATCATTAGGTAGTCAACACTTTTTAAAACGGATAAGTTTTGGTGATGTCACATGGATGTGATGAAGTCATCATCATCATCACATTCAAATATTTGATGTGAAGCTGTTTTATAAAAAAAATTAAAAAAATATATGATGTGATGGAAAAATCATTATGGATATTGCTTCAAATTCTTCCAATAATGACCCTTACACCACATCATTGATAATGATCAAAAAATTTTCTTCCCATTAAATATTTCATGCTCTAAAGTGCTCACCATAATTATTTCATTGTCACCGCTATATATTATTACATTATATCCCTATTTACTTTCCTTTGTGTCTCATGCAATTTTAAGCTCCATTTTCATAGTGTAATTATATTTTCTAGTAAATAGTGATAGCTCTAAAGATGGGGGTAGGAAAAAGAAAAGTGAACTAGAATCTCCATACGTGTTGCTTTAGGATGAAGTGGCTAGAGATATTTTTGATTTAGTAGGATGATTAAAATTCCTAAAAATGTTTTAGGTTTTTCAAGAAGATATGAAATAATTATTTTAAAATTTTGATGAAGACCATTCTTTGTCAAAGGTAGACACATTCCAGTGGATCCCTCTATGATTAGTGCACTCTCTTGAATTCCTAAGGAGGATGTAGTTGTCATAGATAAATTAAGTTTTGTTGACTTAATTCAAATATTTATTGAAGGAAATGAGTCCCACCTTAGATTGGTCAAATCCCAATAAGGTGTGGCTAGAGGAATTATGATAGATAGCCTTCCACAACCATTGTGTAACATTACATTCTAGGTTATGAAATATCTTACCTACAATGGTCAATTTATAATGGTTGATGGAGATGCCATGTGACTTCTTGTTCAAATAAGAAAAGGAACCACTAGGGTAGATTACTAGGTAAATATTCCATATTTTATTCATAATTCCCTAATCAATTCTACTTGAAAATTAAAAAGAGGTATGTGGTCTGTCTGACACCATGGGATGGTTAACCTCATCTGGTAACATCATTTTTTGAAAAAACCTAAGGGTGAAAAGGCTTGGTTCTCCTTTATCTATAAATTATCCAAAATTTATATAAATAAAACACCACACCATATTTTTCCTTCCCATATAACAACACAAATTGAATAAATCCCATATTTGATGCCTTCGACTCTAAAGATGTGTTGATGATCAAAAATATGAATAGGGTTTCCTCAAAAAATCCTAATCCTCCATTCAAGCTCCAATAAAGTCATTAACTCATTCTAAAGGAAGAATAAGAAGAATATGTATAGGTAGTTGATACTTTAGGAAGCTTAAGATCTCCCATAGAAGTTATATATGTTGAACAAGTAGCTGAAGAAGAACCTTATGCACAAGAAATTATAGTTGAAGAAGAAGCCCTTGTAGAAGAAATTGTGGCTCTAGAAGTAGAGAAATTTTTACCCTATATAACTAATAAAGGTAAAGTGTCATTGATATAATAAGTTCCATCTTACCCCTAGCCTACTAATTAAGAATAAGAGTTACAGTATGTCATGGATCTGTCCCCACATGAATAAATAATAAAACAACAATAGGATGAATTAGATTTTCTTCATTCAAAACTACAAGGTAAGAATGAAATTATTTCCAATTTAGAAAGAAGATGTGAAGAATATATCATTCAATCTAGAACAAAAAAGGTAATTCTTACAATAATGAATGCTGAGAAGACTAGATTACATAATTTTATGTTTTTCCAAACTTAGGAATTGAATACTTTATATAATTTTATCGCCATTGAGGATACCCAAATTGTTGATTTTTAAAATTCTATTATTAATAAATATACTCAGATTAATAATCAATGATATAATATTTATGATAGAAAAGCATATATTTTTTAAACACACTAATAGAATATGATGGCTAACCACACAAACTATTGAGTTACAAGCCTCTCTACAAACCATGTAGAGGGAGACAAGGGGAAAAGTAGTCCAGATTGAAGGACCTACAAGAGTTTTTACTTCTTTCCCCCTTCCACTCCATGAAATTATTTCAATTTAGAATATAACCTATCATAAAATTCATAATTTGGAGGAATAAAATGCTAAGATTAAAGCAAAGTCTCAACAATAATTACAAAAAACTCAGACCTCCACTCAAAACATTGGTGCATTTTCTAAAAAATTATCATATAAACAACCTTCCTTTGTTTATGTTCTTTTTATTCATGATAAATTATACAAATGGCAAATACAATTGATTTATCTTGGCTTTCCTCATATTATTGAAGCTAAACACATGTTTATGGAATATTTCTCAAGAGTAACCATAGAATGATGATGAAATTTGTGAATTCTATATTTTTAACAAACTATTAGGTTATCAGTTTGGTTTTCTAGTAAATTTATTTATAGGGGAAATATAATTGCATGATTTACTCTCTACTTTGAGAAATTAGGTAGCATGGTGACATTATCATAATAAATTTTGGAATTATAGAACACCATAAGTCTATGTATGAGACCCCAATTTCTAGAGGCTTTGAAGCTTCTTACTACTTTCTAGCCCATGTACCACATGTTTATGAAGAATAAATACCATGAATTTATGAGAGCCAATGTTATAAATTTTAGTGATTTCATGAGCCAACATTCCACTGATTCTATCAATGCTACCATAGCTAGGTGGGAGATTTTACCTGTTACTTTAAAGCATAGGGAAGTTATGAGTCCTACCACCATCAGGTGGATTCTTAAGAGAGATCAATAAATTACATAGATTATCACTCAGATCTTAGATGAAGGAGGCTTAGATATATGGATCAGAATGAGATTTAGGCCTCAAATAATTCTTTGTCCTTTGTCTCCATGGTAGAGTTGGCTTAATCAAGTGAAAGTTTAATTTTAGGCTTGGATCCAAACAATAGTAAGGGATTATGGATTGTCTTTTAGATGTCATTGTGATTAGGGACACCATTTTTAGATTTATGATCTCAATCAGTAGCTAGAATCTATAATTTTGTATTGAAGATTGGTTATCCCACTTGTTTGAATGAGGACTTGTAAAAGGTAAAGTGTGGGGGAGAATTGATGAGCATATCATATAGCTCATTATATCTAATACAAATTATCCATTAGTGATGCCTTTTGATTATATATTGCATTGCATGTAATAGTTAAGATCTTATCTAAATAAGAAAACAATGCAATTTGTCCTTTATTTATATATGATATATTACTGATTCTTTATCTTGTTATTGTGTCTAACTTAGATGAAATGAGCATAGTTTTGTGTACAAAAACACATCCCTATGGTGGGATAATTTTGAGAAGACATCAAATAGTTTTGGTAACATTTTTGGCTAAAGTTTTGAGGATTTAATGAATGATCTCTAAATATTTGATGCTCAAAAGATGCTCCAAAAACTTGTACAGAATGCTCTGAAGATGCCTAGGCATGTTTCAAAGATATCTAGTTGAATCCTATTAATCGAGATAGTGATTATAAATATATCTATTATATATAAATAGACTTTCCATATTTATATATCCTATTTTATACATTACTATTCATATTAATGATCTAAAATGATCTAGATATATTTGTACTTCTATTTTATAAAATTAGATAAATCTTTTCGGATTTATGTTAGTTATTTTCTATCTATTGTTAGTTGATTCAGTTCCAATTCCTTCTTATAAGCATGGGATCTGATTTCTAGATCATCTACATTTTGAATAAGCAAATTCGGCCATTTTGATCACAATATTTTGTACTCTATGAATAGATGTTGATATGTGATTTAAATGCATGTCTCCTTATTTGAGATAGTTAGAAAAGTTAGAAAGTTGTTGAAGTTAGTTAATCAATCAAAAATCAAAAGAAACATTCCAATTTATTTTTGCATATATGTATATGTTCCTTTGACAATGAAATAAGTTCAACATTCCTTTTCATTATTGATTAAAATAGTTCCTATTCTAAGGAAGGAGCAAGGGCCCACTTCTCTTTGAAGATCAAGATAAATCAGTACTTTTTAGTTTATAATTTAGAAGTATTTATTTAATTTAGGTATAATACGTTTATTGTAGAGTGTAAATTCCTTTTAAAATCAATTGTGATTTCCTTTTCAAAACAAAGTGTGAATTTCTTTTTCAAAATCATATTGTGAATTTTGTTTAATACAAATGTGTTTCCATTACATGCAAGAGTTGTTTTAACTCAATACGAGCAAGTTTTATTCATGAAAGATTATGAATTTTAATTTCTTAAAAATTATATTTTGTTAACCTAAATCCATATTCATAATTTATCATAAGCCATTTAAGTGACAATAAACAACATTCTCATATTTTAGAATATCACACTGTCCTACCGAGCTGGGCAAGTTGAGTGAGGACACCATAATGTCTTATGCTAGATGTTTAAGTTTTGGATGTTGATGGTGCTAATGATATAGGATATCTTTAATTATCAAACCTTTAATATTTAATTTTTTGGAAAATAGATTTAAATACTTATTTACTATTTTTAGGATTTAGAAATTGAAGTAAAAGTAAAACCCCCAAACCATGAACTATAAAACTCCAATATCAAATAGTCTCATTACATATAGCCTTGGACACTGGACCTTGTATAAAATGACACCATTCCATTGATTTTTTAAATGAGAGTTATAATTATATCCTATCAAATACCATCATAATTAGTTCATTTTTTTAGTTTTAAATCATGAGTCAAGTATAGTTTAAAATTTTCAAAATATATGGTATAGTAAAACATCTAAAATTAGAAGTCTTCAGTATAGTAGTTGTAGTGTCCACAAAGGAAGATATAAAATATGGAGTGGTTCTTAATTTAAGATACATCAAAATACCATATCATTTATAGAAAGTATGCAAAGACTAGTGGGGATTAAAACCCAAGTCTAATAGACTACCCAAAATTATGAATGCTTGTGGTCCTTGTGGCTATTTTACCTTTCTCTCACTCATTGAATAAAGATAATTGAACACTATTATTATGAATAAAAATTATGATAATAATGTTACTAAGAATGATAATGAAAAAATATTGGAAATGTTTGTTTGTATATGGCATCTTACATCAGTTGATTAGATTATATAGAGGTATCTTTCATTGAGGAAGATTTTCCATTTCTTGTGTAATTGGTTTTAATTTAATTTAATTTTTATTTATATTATTAAATAAACCACACATTTCATTTAATTAGTTTTAGACTCATCTAGATTGACACATGATGCATTCTCTATGTTTTTAGAAGAGTCAATGGATATCCAACACTTTTTTCATTGAAAGATGACATATGTTTTAATAATGTATAGGGTAATTGAAAACATTTGATGGAACTATAGATTTCATTGAGATAAGTGAAACGTCATCGATCATTACATGTGTATCTACTAAAGATTGTTCAATTCTTTAGAATATATATTGTATAACATAAAGAGTGTATATACAAAAGATTCTTTTTGAGGATGTGAATATTTTAACTAGATAGGTTTATTATCTGATGAGGCATCATTATTATGGATTGACACATTCTAATTCCCCATACAATTAATTTGATCCACCTTAATGTTCACACATGGAGAAAAAATAAAATATGCACATGTAAGGACCAAATCAATAGTGGTTAAATTTAATGGTTATATGGCTTTTTTTTGTACACCACCCTTCCATGTTGACCCCTAAGTGTACCACCATTGCATATTCATAGTTTTTATGTTTATAATAATCCATATGGGTCTAAGTTGGAAAAACAACCCTTAATTTTTTACAAGCCATTCAAATTCTCTTCAAAGCATCAAACAACCTTCAAATCTTGATTGAGACCTGAGAGCTAAATAATTTTTTTATACTTAACTAACATATCATATTTACATGGCCATAGCTCATCACAAGAAATATTTTGGAAAATGAAATAAAATAGATAATGTAGGTATATGTTCCACTCATACTAACAATGACGCTCTTGACTTGGGCCATTTAAATAAAAAATGAAGGTACATAATTTGTTAGTGGATGTAAATAAGAATGAGATATCAAATCCACATCACTCTAATCAAAACATGCATTTAGTAACATTGTCTTATTCTAATATTTCATATTATTAAAATAAACATTAAAATTAATTAAATTTAAATAATTATAAAATTTATGTAAAAACAAATATCATGATATCACTAAGAATATGGCATATTTTTTTATTAAGGGTAAAGATTATTTTTTTGAAAGGGAATTTACCCTTATACAAAGGACAGAAAAATAAAAATAATGAAATATCCATAAAGATCCTCTACCAATAGAAAAAAATAGGCATATTATCTTACCTCCAAAATTTTATTTAACTGATGACATGGATATCTTATAATTTAAATTTCATTAAAATATGGTTTTTAGGACAATAATTAAATTTTTATTAGAAACACATCGCAATAGGGTTTTTATGGGGAATAATTATTTTAAAATATTTCAAAAAATTAATGTTATTACATGGTTTGATCTCCCTCCCTTTTTCCTTTATCAGAGGGAAATGGGGTTTCTTTTGAATGAAGCATTTTATCAAATGTTAATTATTGTGTGTGTCCACATTTTGCATTGTCTACCAGTGTAGTTGAATCTATAATGCATTTCAAAAATATTCTTTCACTTATTATAATATGGGTGTCCACACCCTATTCCAAAGCTCTCATATTTTCAAGCAGATGAAGATGGATTCTAAGGTTGAATATTAGTGGCACTATAACTAAATTTAATTTTGGAATGAACAAATTTAGATTTATCATTTTGATTTTTTTCCTTTGTCATTTTAATTTGTATTACATTTATGATTAATTTTTTTTAATTTGGTTGAAAATTAAAAAAAAATTGTAAAAAATGCTCAAAATTCATGTAAAAAGAATTACCATACTATCTAGTTTGTAGTTTAACTTTTGCTCATGGAATTTCTCATTTTATAGCTTTTGTTGAGAGTTTTTGGTTGTATCTAAGACAAAATTATTAAGGGGTATAATTTACCATGTTTTCATATGAACATTTCTTAGCCTATAAATAATTATAACCATAGTGAAAACTTAACACATGTTATTAAACCTATAGTTCTCATGCAAACTGGTACAAGTTTAAAACCTACTAACTAATTAAAGGAGAACCTATTCTTGTTCCCCTAACCATGCCACAAATAATTAAGTATGATTGATAATGTTGAAAATATGATAAATGTATTGAATTTCATATACTTTTTTTTAACATAGTTCTAAATAAGAAAGCAAAAATAAACATATTATTGTTTTTTAGGTTGAGTAGATTACTAGATGAATATATATTTTTGACCTAAGCCATTATAGGTTTAAAAACTATTGACCAGTTGAAGAATAATAATTTATTGATACCATGGAAAATATAATAGATGTATTTTATTTCACATACAAATTATTACATTGGTTTAAAATAAGAAAGGAAAATTTAAAAAAAAATCTCAAAATGGACATAAGAATAATTACCATACTATCTAGTTTGAAGTTTAAATTTTGCTCACGACATTCATATTTTTTTATCCTTTGATAAAATTATTTGTCTACATCTACAATAAATTTGTTGAGGGGTATCATTTACCATGTCATATGAAAATTTATTACCTTAGAAATAATTATAGCCATAGTGTAAACTCAATGAATGATATTGAATTTATAATTTTGATACAAGCCGTTATAGGTTTAAAACCTATTGGCTAGTTGAAGGTGAACTTATTCTTGTTCCCCTAACAATGCCAAAAATAATTAAATATGATTAAGACTATGGAAAATATAATAGATTTATTACATGTCACATAAAATTTATTTCATTTGGTTCAAAATATAAAAAGAAAACTAAACATTTTTTTGCATTTTCAAGCTAAGTAGAGTAGCAGGTGAATATATAGTTCTCATGTACTTTATTATAGGTTTAAAACCTTTTGACAAATTGAAAGAGAATGAATTATTTATTCCTTGACCATACCACAAATACTTGAATATGATTTTGAATGTGGAAACTATAATAGATGCCTTACGTTTCATTAAAAAAAATATTGAATTTGGTTCAAAATAAGATAGGCTAAAAAATGCTAAAAATGCATTTAAGAGGAATTACCATACTATCTAGTTTGACGTTAAACTTTTAATTATGAAATTTCTCTTTCTATAGCCTTTGTTGAGAGTATTTTGATATGTCTAAGACTAATTTTTTGATGGTTAACATTTACCATGTTAAAATATGAGCATTTATTATTATAGAAACAATTATAACCATAGTAGAAACTCAACACATGATATTTAACCTATAGTTATGATGAAGGCCACTATAGGTTTAAAACCTATCACCCAATTGAAGGATAACTTTTTATTATTCCTTGACCATGCCATAAATAATTTAATGTGATTGAGAGTGTGGAAAATATAATAGATGTCTTAGATTTCATAGAAAATTTATTGTATATGGTTCAAAATAATAAAGTAAAACTAAACATATTGTTACATTTTTAGGTTGAGTAGATTACTAGGTGAATTTATAATTTTGACGCAAGCCACTATAAGTTTAAAACTATTGACCAATTGAAGGATAATGACTTCTTATTCCTAAGACCATGACATAAAGACTTGAATATGATTGAAAATGTATAAATGTTAATATATTTCTTACATTTCATAGAAATATTGTGACATTTGGTTCAAAATAGAAAGTAAAAATTGAATAAAATGTACACAATGAATGTAAGCAGAGTCACCATATTGTCTAGTTACAAGTTTAACTTTTACCCATGGCATTCCCATTTTTATATCCTTTTCTAAGAGTTTTTGTCTATGTCTAAGATAAATTTGCTGATGGGTATCACTATCATGTTTTCATATGAAGATTTATTAGTTTGTGAACAATTATAATTGGATATTGACACATGATATTGAACCTATAGTTTTGATGGAGGTCACTATAGTTTTAAAAACTATTGGACAATTGAAGGATAATTTTTTATTATTCTCCTATCCATGCCACAAATATTTTAATATGATTGAGAGTGTGAAAAATATATTGTCTTACATTTTATAGAAAATTTATTGAATTTTATTCAAAATAATAAAGGAATCTATTAAATATATAACTATAATGCATACCACCATAGGTTTAAGAACTATTGACAAGCTGAAGGGTAATGACTTATTATTCCTTTGATCATGCCACAAAGACTTGAATATGATTGAGAATGTGAAAAAGATAATAGGTTTATTAAAATTCACATAAAATTTATTGTATTTATTTTAAATTAAGAAATTAAAACTGAATAAGATGCTCAAAATGCACTTAATAATAATTACAGCACTATCTAGTTTTAAGTTTAAATTTTTATCATGAAATTTCTCTTTTAATATCCTTTGATAAGAGTCTTTGGTAGTGTCTCAAAAAATATTTCTTAGGGGTATCATTTAAAATGTTGTTGTATGAATATTTATTATCTTGGAAACAATTATACCCATAGTGGAAACTTAACACATGATATTTAACCTATAGTTCTTATGTAGGTCACTATAGGTTCAAAACCTATTGGCCAGTTGAAGGTGAACTTGTTGTTCCATTGATTAGGCCACAAAGACTTGAATATGATTGAGAATGTTGAAAAGACAATATATGTATTACATTTTACATAATTCTTTTTTTCATTTCATTTAAAATAATAAAGGAAACCAAACATATTATTAAATTTTCAAGTTGAGTAGATTACCAGATGAATATATAGTTATGACACAAGCCACTATAGGCTTAAAACCTACTGACTAGTTGAATGGTAATGAATTTTTTCCCTTTTATCAAGCCACAAAGACTTAAATATGATTGATAGTGCATAAAATATATTATATGTCCTACATTTCATAGAAATTTTTTCACATTTGGTTTAAAATAATAAAAGAAAATCAAACATATTTTTGCATTTTCATGTTGAGCAGACTACCAGGTGAAATTATTTTTGAATTTTCATGTTGAGTAGACTACTAGATGAATATAAAGGTCACATATAGGCCACTATAGGTTTAAAACCTATTATCTAGTTAAAGGATAATGATATATTATTCACCTAAAAATGCCACAAATACATTAATATGATTGAGAATGTGGAAAAAATAATGTCTTACATTTCATAGATTTGTTTTTGCATTTGCCTCAAAATAAAAAATGAAAATTAAATAGATTATTGAATTTTTAGGTTAAATAGACTATCATACAAATATATATCTCTCGTGTAGGCCACTATAGGTTTAAAACTTATTGACTAGTTAAAGGAGAATGAATTATTATTCCCCTGACCATGTCACAAAGACTTGAATATGATTAAGCATTTGGAAAATATAATAGGAGTTTTTAATTTAATAAATAATTTATTTTATTTGGTTCAAAATAAGAAATGAAAATTTAACACATTATTGTATTTTTAGGTAGAGTAGATTACCAAGGATTAATACTAGAACGAGAACCCATTAGAACTAAAGGAAAATTTAACAAATTGTTACTTTTTTAGGTATATTAAATTAATAAGAATATAATTTTATTTATTATGTATGGATAATAAAAAAATTATAATATATTTAATACCAAAACCAAATAATTGGACAAAAATATGTTAGTGGGAAAAACTGGTTGCTCAAAGGTCATCTCCCTTCCACCATTATATAGTAAATTCTTCTGAAAGATAGGATATAGTTTTAGTAATAATTTATCATGATGATATATATCAAAGTTATATTTTATTTAAATATAAAATTTACACATGTAAAGGGTATTTTAACCAAATTTTAACAACCTCTTACACATTATATTTATGTTTAGTTCCATATTCTCTTTCTGAAGTTAATCCCATATTCATGACACAGTAAATATTTGTTTGTCCAACCATATCACCCCCTAGTAACCACCCCTACTCCCTTAACCCATATATATATATGTGTGTGTGTGTGTGTGTGTGTGTGTGTGTGTGTGTGTGTGTGTGTGTGTGTGTGTGTGTGTGTGTGTGTGTGTGTGTGTGTGTGTGTGTGTGTGTGTGTGTGTGTGTGTGTGTGTGTGTGTGTGTGTGTGTGTGTGTGTGTGTGTGTGTGTGTGTGTGTGTGTGTGTGTGTGTGTGTGTGTGTGTGTGTGTGTGTGTGTGTGTGTGTGTGTGTGTGTGTGTGTGTGTGTGTGTGTGTGTGTGTGTGTGTGTGTGTATGTGTGTGTGTGTGTGTGTATTTTTCCCACCATATCACCCCCTAGTAACCACCCCTACTCCCTCAACCCATATATATATATATATATATATATATATATATATATATATATATATATATATATATATATATATATATATATATATATATATATATATATATATATGGGAGAGGGGTGCGGTCATGGATGCCAAGATCACATATATAGGATGTGATATAGAGTACATTATATGGGTAAAAGAGACCACATCCATGACATTTATATTTTATCTATCTTGAGACGTCGAGGGTCCAATTAAAACTCAAAAATAAACCCTTACCCATGTCTAAAATTATCTCTTATAATTGTTTAATTTATATATGGTAACATTATACCATGCCATGTGGAAACCTAATAAAATGAGAAGTTAATAATTTCCCTCTCCATGGTTTAGATTTTTCCCTGTATGAAAAGAATTCCCTCACCATGGTTATGAGGGATCCCAACCATGGTGAAGGAATTTTTTCCCTATCCATGGTTGGGAGGGATCCAAACCATGGATATGATAAATATTTCCTTTACCATGATTGGGAGCCCTCCCAACCATGCCAAGGTAAACATTTACCATCTCCATGTTTTGGAGCCATCCCAACCATGGAGAGTGAAAAATATTATGTCACCATGGTTGGGATCCCTCCCAACCATGATGAGGTAAATGTTTTATCTCTCCATGGTTAGGATCCATTTAAACCATTTAGAGGGTAAAATTTGTCTTTGTAATGTTTGGGATCCCTCCCATTCATAGAGAAGGCAAATGTTGTCCTCCCCATGATTATGAATCCTCCCAAAAATGGAGAGTGCAAACCAAAATTTATCTTCTCCATGGTTGAGAGGGATCCCAACAATGGTGATATTTTTTTTACTCTCCATGGTTGGGATCCCTCTCAATCATGGTGAGATTTATATTGTTCTCACCATGGTTATGAGAGATTCCAACCATGGAGACCAAAATAATTCCCTCACCATGGCTAGGAGGGCCCATAACCATGGTTAGGGTAAATTTTTACCTCTCCATGGTTAAGATTCTTCCCAACCATGGAGAGGATAAAATTTTACCTCTCCATTATTTGTAGGTCTCTAAACCATGATGATTGAAAACTTTTCCCTTTTCATTTTTGGGAGTCCATGGTAAGAGTAGAATTACCCCTCTCCATGGTTGGGATCCATTGTAACCATGGAGAGGACAAAATTTTCCTTCTCTATGGTTGGGAGGGATCTCAATAATGGTGAGGATTAAAAATAATTTTTCCTTTCCATGTTTGGGAGGGCTCCCAACCATGGTGAGATTTGTTTTTTCTCACCATGGTTAGGAGGGATCCTGAACCAAAAGATAATTTTTTTATATTATATATTTGTGAGGGTTCTCAACCATGGTGAAAAATTATTATTCTCACCAAGGTTGGTATCCCTCCAAATGATGGTGATATTATTTTTCATTTCCATTATTGGGAACCCTTTCCAACCATAAAGAGGACAAAATTTTCTATGTCATTACTATGGCTAGGATCCTTTCCAACCATGAATAGGGATCCCAACCATGGCAAGAATTTTTTATTCTCACTATATTTTGGATCCCTCCCAACCATGGAGAGGATAGAGATTTTTTTTTCATCTAACCAAATTTTCTATTTATCAGTCAAGAGTATCTCTAGTTATAAGTTACTATCAAAGTATAACCAATTCCAAACATAGATAAGAATATATAACCATGATCTTAGAATCCCTTCCTCAAGATAGTTTATATAATGTGCAATGAAAAATAAAATAGGTCTAAATACATTCTATCACTCAAGGTGTGTTATTATGACCACCTATTATTTCATATTATAAATAATTATATGGATGTCACTATAATTTTTAGATTAGGTATTGTATTGATCTCCAAGGATAAAACTATATCTATTATATATCATCAAAAATATCAATGAAATAATAATACATAATGGATAATGAACAAGTACTAATTTTAATATCTAACATTTTATTATGTAATGAACCAAACTAAATAAATAAGGTCCATGGTATAATAATTATTTCATAATATATTATATATAGAATCACAATAATAAAAAATGTCTTGTCCAAATATAGGTTCAATATAATGTGCATGATATTGGGATATCACGTATATCATTACCTAAACCATCCATGCACACATATGACTCAATAAGAATTCTTATTTTATAAATAAATTATAAGCAAAAGATACACAATAGTATTGCAATCAACATGTTTCCCAACTACGATTACAAAAAAAATAGTTGCATTTAATTTTTTTAATCCATATGCATAAGATTATCTACCATCTAGATACCATTATCTATATCCAATTACATATGGAGATCCATAGATTATTAATTTTTTTCTTAACAAACTAGTTCACATTGACAATTAGTTCCTACCATTAGTCCTTAATCCATAGATGAACTAACATTTAATCAACATCCAAACTTTAGGCTTATTAAAAACAAGAGAATTATATTAACATATAAATCCATTTTATATGGGTCAAGTTTCCTTATAATGACTCAAATTAGAATGAATATCAAACTAGGTATATTTCATTAAAATAATAAAAACTTGCTTATCTAACTAAATGATTATTTTCTTAGCATTAACCCTCTATTCCTCGACATGTTAAAGTTTGTATTTATATTAACACACCTTATCTTATGAAATATCATACATCTAAATATTTTTACTTATGAACAAATGTCCTTTTATTTGTTTCTTGATCATCTATTTATTTCAAATTTCATTCAAAAGATGAGTAAATGTTTCTACCTTTACATTTAATATTTACTCTTGAGACCTATAGTATTCTTCCATTGTATATAAATCATATAAGAGTCTTAAGATCACTTAGTGTTGTGTATTATTGAAATATAATTTATTAAAATTCATTACTACATGTTTTGAGTATAAATATCCTCACTTTATGTGTAAATTATTGCTTCAAAACATGTTAGATGAGTGGTCATCTTGAGAGTGCCAATGAGATTATTTTCTCCTCCATCTCCATGATTGGAAGGATCCCAACCATAGAGTTATCCTCTCCATGGTTGGGAGGGATCCCAAATATTTAGAGTGTAAATATTTTCCCTCTTCATGATTTTTGATGATTGTTTTCTTTTCCATGTTTGGGATCCCTCCCAGCCATTTAAAATTCATTCCATGGTTGGGAGGGCTTCAACCATGAAGAATATGCTCCATGGTTTAGAATTTGTCTAACCATGGAGCTGGAAAACATATTTATTAATTATTTTTATGAGTCTTCCCAACCATGGAGAGGACAAATCCATGGTTGGGAGGGATACCAACCATTGAGAGGTAAAACATTCCCTCTCCATGGTTAAGAAGGCTTCTAACCATGGAAAGGGAAAAATGTTTCCCTCACCATGGTTGGGAGCCATACCAACCATAAGTCCCAACATGTTATATGAGTTTCCATATTGAGTATGTAAATGAAATTAAGTTATCCTCCCACTCTATTATTGGGAGAAATCCCAACCATGGAGGGGACAATTTTTTTCCCTTGTCATGGTTGGGAGCACTCCTAACCATAAAGCAGATTATCCATGGTTGGGTGGCTTTGAATCATGGATAAGATTATGCATGGTTGTAAGGTATCCTAACTATTATTTAATTATATATATTAATGATTTTAATAGGATCCAATTTGATATAATAAATTATTTATATATTGCCTACTATGGATTCCATCATAGTTTTGCTAAGCCATATCTTGCATTTTTTATTATTCCAAGGTAGATTAAAAAATACTTGAGAGTTTATTCATGGTTTGGATGGATATGAACCATGGATAATATTTTAAATAGTTTTAATGGATATAAACCATGGTTAACTATATATAGTAATGATTTTAAGAGGTTCCATATTGATAAAATAAAGTAGTTCCATATTGCCTACTGTAGGATTCCATCATACTTATGCCAAGCCCCATCTTACATTTTTTATCATTTCAAGATAGATAAATAATAATACTTAATATTTTTGAAGTGATAGATTCCCTTGTGTATATAAAAATAAGTATGCCTTTATAATTCATTCTTGAAACATTAATTGTACCATGATGGAAGGATAATAATAATACTCATGGTAATATGTCTTAGTTTAAAAGCCCCTTATGATTTAGAAATAACCCCAAAAATTTAAAGAAATATTAGTGATTATTATAAATTATAAAATTATTATTTGTTCTAAATTAGTCATAGTTTTTGACTACACTATATAGGCTATGGATTTAATATCAGGTCTAAGGATATGCTTTATAGGAGGGAAAAATCAATGTTTATTTGTTGAAACCATCAAGTGAAATAAATGGGAGTTAGGTTTCAAAAAAATGTATAAATTTTACCAAATTTTAAAATATTAAAATAGGGTAACCAATATACCCACTTATCCTAACCAAAATATCAACAACATACTACTAAAGTTTCATTTTATAATTTAATTATATCTTAGTTATACGTTAATATCAAAGGATATCCAATTCCAAAAATAGATATGAAGATATAAGAATAACCATAGAATCCCTTCTTTAAGATAATTTGGATAATGTGTAATGAAAGAAAAGATAGGTCTAATTACATTCCATCACTCAAGGTATGTTATTAGGACCTATTGATAATTTGGCCTCTTTAAAGTTTTTTAGCCTTATTAATGGTGTCATATATATGTTAGCACTTGCTTAGGAGATCTATATGTTATAATCAATTTGAGGTCCTTTAGTTGATGCACTAGTTAACCATGATGGTCCTTGAGTGAGGGAAAGAGTATCAAGTGTCTTACGAAGTATAAATATGTTTTAAACCCTATTTGATAAACTTTAGGATATTTAGCATAAGTTAAGGTAATTTGACAAAGTTAAGGTTTATGGTTCTCATGGTTTTAGTCCTATTTTAAGCTATTCCTTGAGAAATTACCCTAATAGCAAGATGGAGAAGATGTATAAACATTGTATAAGTAATAACATGAGGTTTGAGCTGTATTTAAGGTCAAGTTTTGTGGTATACCCATCCAAACTAGTTTCAAACATTAGTTCACCCTTCATAGTCATCAATCATCTTTAAAACACATCATATTGTCAAATTGCATTATAAAACTTTAGTAAAGGGGCATTTATATGTATCATTATATTATAAGGGTCTTAAATAAGTATAATTTCAATCATAAAGTCAATTAGGATGGTTTTATATGCTTAAAAATTTCCATTTTAAGGGTCAAATCCACTTCTCACTCATCAAAGGGACCCCACACATGAGAAATGCATCATTTTAACTTTACCTACTATACCATTAGGTTTTTAAAATGTGTTTTACCTATAGTTTCCCTCTCTCTTCCATCTAATGGATTATCAAAGCTCCAAACATGGAAAAATGCAAAAAATAAGGTGTTTATAGGTGTTTTGGAAGATGGTATAGATTCGTACAACCATGTCAGAGTTTTAAAAGGTTAAGTGCTTCATATAATGTCTTGATAAGGTATCTTAAAGAATTTATATGTCAAAAAATTTCAACATATGTCCAAAACTAAACTCTTCCTTTAATCATCCTCTTTGGTAGTCTAGATAAGCTCTCAGGTTTTTGCTCAATCTGTATAAGAGAAAAAAATTAGGAGATGATATCATAGAAAGAGGAAGGGGTTATCATGACCTTTCCATCATGGGAATTAGTTTTTATATTTATATTCCATGCTTTATGAATAATGTCTAAGAATTTGGGCAATCAAGTTGTCTCCTTCATTTATGCAAGGGCTAAAATGGTATTGATTTTGGTGCACTATTAAAATGGATTTATAATTAGTGTTTGGATATGTATTTTACATGTCCTCATATCCCATCTCCATCACCACCCACACCTAGTTTACAAGTGTGAGTTTTCAATATCAAGGAAACATTCATGTTGATACATGTGTAAGCTACAAGCAGTATCTCTTCAGGTTATAAAGCATTTAGGGAATGAATATAGAAGAAAAGGATGTTTTCAAGTAGGTAATGGTTTATTATATATCATTAAAACTTTACCTATCCTAAAATACTCAAATAATCCACCATTATACCTATAAACTCTCTCAATTTTTGTTCTAAGGTGACTGACATGTATGCATAGTGTGATCTCTTTGCAAGTGAACAAGGTGTCTTTGTCATGCATGTGGAGATCTATTAATATAGGTTAAAAAATTAATTGGTCCCATATTATGGTCATGTTATATTTTTTTCCCCTCATTACTATCATTACCTTATGCTAAGAACCATTCTCAATGTATTATGAAGAGATAAGCTCATTTAGGCACCTACAAGCCTTAGTGCAGGATAAAAAGATGGAGTGTTGACTAAATAAGACATATGATGAAATTTTTGAAGACATTAAGGAATATTTAAAAGTCATATGACATATTAATAAGTATGTAAATGAAGATAATAGGGGAAGATAGGATCAACATTGTCAACCACCCTAAGATGACAACTCAATCAAGATCCTAATAGAAATAACCTTAATAGAATTATGAGATTTTGAAAAATATTAAGGAGGTTAGAGGAATAAATTAAGGGTCTCAAAAATTATTATGACACATAATGAGTCAAGGAAGCATCATATTCCACCCCTTAGGTGGTCACACATAGTCAAGAGGCCTAGGCTCACCACCTATAAGTCTAGCTATAGAAGTAAGGAAGTTTGAAATAAAGAAACATTTCAATGTGTATTTAAGCATATGAGTAAAAAAATATGAAAAAAATAGAAGGATAATTTTAATTATAATAATGAAAAAAATTTCAATAAAACTCACCTCTTATCACTCATACCTACTCAATCATGATTAAATATTACCACCTATAGGTAGGACTTGAGCAAGATAGTGTAAATGTGAGGAACATATAGGGAAGTGAAGTGTGAGGGAAAATTAAAACACCATAAAATTTTTCCCTAAGGTTACCAATGTATAGTCAATGTTTTATTCCATTTTATGTTATTAAAAGAGAACTTAATGGCCTATTAGTCCCATTAGGCCCAAAATTGATATCAGTACATGTACATGAAGGTTAATAGTATATGCATATTTTGATACTTTTGGAGGGTTAAAACATATAATAAATAAGTGATAAAGTATAGAAAAGGTTGCAAGAAGGATGAAAGTCTCAACTTGAGCAATAAGGGCACTCAACTAAACATTAGGTCTACACATGCCTATTAGGTATATTAGGCCTAAACAGGCTTATGAATATGAACTAAATACATTTACTTGTTTAGAGTTGTTGGAAGTGTTGAAACATATAAATATGAAATAATAAATGCATAAAAAATGTTTCCAATGTGAGAAGAGTCTCAAATTGAGGCAAAAGAGGCACTAAAACAAGAATAAGGGCTACTCAAGCCTAGTTATGCATATACCCTAGCCCTGACTATAAATGGAGTATAAAAGGGAAGAATTGAAATAAATGATGAGTTGAGAGGATGTTTTCAACCCTAAAAACATATTATGAGAGTTACAAACTCCATTAACATAGTAAAAGAGATGAGACACAAAACATGCTTTAGGTCTCTAACACCTACTGCCAAACACCTAAATTGGTCATTAACACCTAGGAAAAATCATGAGAAAGTGTAAGATATGAGAGGTCAGATTAGGTGAATTCAAGTACAAAGGATGAAAATATAAGGATATAAGTTTTATGGTGACATTAGAGACACCAATCAACCTGTAAGATCCCTAAAGCTCAAATTAAGCCTATAAGGCCTAAAGCCTTATTGAGTCCTCAAGACCACATCTCCATTTTGATGACTAAATTAGACCTTAAAAATAAATAATAGGTCATACTAATGATTTATCAATTCCTAATAAGGTTGTTTCAGATAAGGGAAGGTAATAAAGTGGCAAAATTGGTCTTATCTTTAGCTCAAACTGTACTACACTTAGTTTCACACCTTGAGCTTCCACTTTCAACACTCACATATTTCATCATAGAGGGACTTAGACCTAGGGATATTAGGAAAATTTGGGCACCCCTATGGAATAAATATCCTTTAAGGAAATATTGGGGTTTAAGGGCCCAAGTCTATGAACAAATGCTAATGCCATAACCTACACAAATTGCCTAAAAAGGAACTCAAAGCACACCATCTTTTATTCATATCTCCATGAAAAATATACACCAGGCGAGATATTAAGGGGTTTATTGGATAAATTCTCATGTCAAGAAGTTCTAGTTTGGAGGTTTGTACTTTATGAGCCATGATTAAGATGGTGAACCTCCAAAACTATGCTTAAACCCTAAGACAGACCTGATGGGAGAAATCATGAGATATCTACATCTAGATGCATTAAAATGTCCTAATAATTGTTTGTATCACATATTACACTCAAAGGAGACCTAAGCTATGGTACTATTCTATATGGATTGTTGTACGAACTTGTTCAAAATTGTGGGTTTTCAAGGATTTGAGAAGAAAATAAGGTGAAATACTTGGTAAAAGTTTTAAAATCATTAGAGGATTTATAATGAGACCTATTTCACCTTCTTAAATCATGAAACATTTACAATTATACCTGAAAGTGTTCATATAGATCCATGCCAAGTAGGCAATCCAAAAAGGCTACTACAAGGTGACCTAATCACCTAGTTGGGCAAGGTTATAGGTTTATATTGATTATAAATTCCTAATTCATGGTTTATTGTGGTTTTATGTAATTTAAATGTGACCAATTACTAGTCTTGAAGACCTTACTTAGGTTGTATGGCCATCCAAATAAGTGACACTAAGCCACTAGGCCTAATTGCCTAAGTGACTTGCCTAATCAAACAAGAGGAGGACTAATGGCATAGAGGAGATGATAGGAGGGTAAATTTAAGTCATTAAACCATGGTAAAAAATTCATTAATTAAATTAGGCTCAACATACATGGTCACTATGGAGGATTTGGGCACTTTCTTGAACCTAGTCAACATGCAAGGGAAGATGGGAAAATAGATGCTTCATGGGTAACTTAATTGAGCCACCCTAATGTTTTTAAATATAAAAATAAATATGTTTGAACATATTTATGTGTGTCCATACCTTGAATTGGTCAACCAAATCTACACTAGCCCCCGTTACCCCACTTCATTGCCAAAAGCTACCCATTGAAGACCACCAATGCATGAAGGGAGAATTAAGATTGTTATGACTATTTTTAAATAATGATAGATTTATTATGGTAATTAATGACATATTATTCATAGTTAAATTCCATATTATACTCTTTCTCTTGGTCATTTTTCTATATATTGAGCCTCTTGGGCCATTGTACAAATCCCTCACCTGGGTATGAGGAAAGTTTGCCTAGATTTATATCTTGTATACTCTTGGACTAATAAATAGACTAATAAAACTCCTTCATGTTAGAATATAGTTTTTTATTTACTTGTTTATATGAATATGTGTTAGGATTCTCTCCCTTTTTAGGTCCTTGTCTCACCTAGATGCTAGTAGGTGTTATATACGGCTCACATGATGTGCAAAAGGTTTTGGTGATTGAGCTTAGAGTGGAATATGACTATCAAGTGTCTAGGATCAGACCTCCTGTTCATTTTCCTCTTTTTATATCCACCTAACATAGCCTCCATGTGAAACACTATTTCATATGAGCTCTTAGAGATAGTAGTTCAATTGTTTGTCTAGTTCATTAGTATTGTTTGAGATCAAATAGAGTTGATAAATGATATTGGTGCATCACCTCCATTAGTATAGGTTTATTTTCCATGTTTTCCATATATATATTTTCACCCCAACATCAGTATGTCTTAGTGATTTTAGACCTAATATATGCATCAAGGGAGCTAGCCCCATAATCTAGAGGTTTAGCCTAGCCATAAGTCCCCCAAAACCTTGGGCTAATCCCATGTTACCATAAAATTGGAGGTAGTCCTGAAAAACCTCCTCATAGGGTGTGATTTGGAGTGTTAATAGTTATACCATACCCAATGGGACTAAATTCAATCAATTATATCACTCATTTGCATCACTTGGTCATTTTAGAGAGCTTAAAGCATTGGGAGAGTAGACTTACAATTAGGTTTCATGCTAAGAGACATCATAAGGTTATCATCTTAGGGGTAAGAATAATTTTTGTTGATAGTTTACTTTGATTTTTAGTTGTATCATGATGTGTGATGGCTACATATGAAGCAAACTTCTATCATACACCTGCTTATCAACAACACTTTGACCCACACTAGCTCCACTATAAACCCTTTCAACCCTAAATTGACCCCTATTAGTAACATGAGAGTCATTATCATCCTCCTGATCCTGTTTACTACCAAGGATACCACTATTACCCTCATTATAAAAATTATTCACCTCATTATCAGCCCACCTATTCTCCTAAATAGCCTTGAAAAGATCAAAATACTCTTAATCAACCTATCCATGTCCTAAAATGATCCATATCAAGCCTTAAGCAAACTCTATTGAGTTATAAGAGACACATGGTGGAGATTGACACATAGAGAGGAATTATCCAAAAAGTTCTTGGGCATATTATTAGGACTATGAGAGTTTCATTTAAGTAAACCAAGAAAGAGTGGGCATATATTATGAGAAAAGATCATTTAGAGCTCAGTGATGATATACTAGACATAGGTGGTCTAGTTTCAAGCATAGAGGAGAGGCTAATAATACATGAGGGGTATCAAGTTCATTATCATTAGCCGTATGTCCTCTCCTCCATCCCATACCAATCCTCTATTGAGCATCACATCCCTCCTTAAAGGACTCAATAAAAATTAATGTCATAACCATCCAATCCCCCCATAAGTCCTTCAAACCTTTCTTGCTTAGAGGTCTATTTAAGAGAGAGTGCAAAAGGGGGAAGACATATGTGTTGAGAGGAGTAATCATCATGAGGAGATATATAATCAATTAAGTCTTATTTTTGAAGCTCACATAAAAGGAGAGATTAAAATTATAGATAAACATCTATTTTAGTCAGTAGTAAATTTGAAAATAGTACAATAACAATATAAAGTACCTTAATTCATGCCCCAAGTTGCATCACATATAATAGAGGAAGTTGATAAATCTAAGTTTACAACTTGAATCCAAGTGGTGAAGGCATGGGGAAAGGAAGATCAGTTAGATCTACACCAATTGATTGAAGTGAAAGACAAATACGATACCACTCAATCCCCATCCCTCCCTCCTCAATATCCCAAATCATTCCCATCATGGAGGTCCATTAAAGGAAACATGCAAAAGAAATATGAGGCATACATGACCTCTCTCCTAGATTAATTTCAAGGATCTTCCATACCACTTCTTGAAAAGGAGCCTATCATTGAGAAATCAAGTGAATAAGTCTATGTTTTTTTAGTAGCTAATCAAGGTGACCTAAGTGAGCTAGAAGAAGAGATTTCCATTGGCACACCTCTTCGTGAGGAGAAACATAGATTAGCCTTCAAGGATGTAGAAGAGAAAGGGATGTAAGAGTATGATGACCCCAAAAAAGAATGCATACCTATTGATCAAGAATAATATAAATTCCAAGACCTCTTTGATGACATGGTAGATTCCCTTCATCATGATAGTCCTCAATATATTTTAGTGGTTCCAGAAGGATGCATACCAGCTAGTCAAGATCTTCATGAAGATAAACTTGATGTCTTGCAAGATGATCAAAATATGGTTATAGATGAGAGAGATCCTAATGGTCTATCATATGTGGAATTAATTTGTTTATATGTCCATTAATATGTCTAATGGGATATGGTTCCCAAATCTTTAATAAATAATGTTATGTCTACTCCTACCTCAGCCCCTATGAAGCAAGAGAGTATAAGAAAACTAGAATCATGTGAGGATCAGTCAAGAGATTTTTTGACATCATAAGATTAGGATAATCTCCTCTATAAGAATTTCATGATCTTATTCAGAATAAATAATGCATTATCACCAAATAAGAATAAGGAAACCCTTTAACCATGCTATCCCAAAAGGATGTCCCACTTGATTATGATTTATTTTAGGTATTCAAACAAGTTTATTAGCTCCTATTTACATATAAAAATGCCTCCTCACTCTTTTTGAATGAAACTAAATTCAAATGACATCAAGCTATCATGAAACAAGATCTAACTCTCTTTGAAATCAACCTTTCAAGTATAATTTAGGAGCCACCTAAAACTATCTAGCCTGATCAAGAGTAGCCCATGGGTGAGGCATAATTGAAATTGTTTATGTAAAGTAGATAGATATGGGATTAATATGACTAAGTGATTGACTCACCTATCTAGATTATGCACCTAAGGATGGAGAAATAGAGTCCAATTTCTCTTTTAATAATCTATGAGCATGCTAATATCTCTAGTTATAAATATAATTCCTTCAATGAATAATAACTAATTACACTCCAATCATCATATAGTAATATATTTTATGGTGCCATGATGATAAAAAGACCTTCCCATTTTATCTTGGAGGAATGAGTTTGGTTTTAGGTTAGTTTTTCCTGATAGGTTTTTATCTTTCTTTAATAATTGTTTCATACACAAGTTTGGTGTGTAATTTCCTTAGTTGATTTGTGTCATGTCTTGTTGCTTTCCTTAGGTGTTAGGTGTTGTTTTCTTTGGTATCCTTGTGTGTTTTGAGATTATTTTTATAGTCCTAGAGGTTTTATAAGGTGATATATCTAATTTTTAATATAATAAGATGGGCATCCAAGTCATGATGTCATGTAAGAGTCTTGTCATTGTCATAAAGAGTTGGTGGGTTCCCTTAACCAGTAGGCTGGTAGACCCCTAAGAATCACCAAAGATGTTGAAAATTTGGCCTCCAAGGATAAATTTTAACCTATACAATCAAAAACCTTCATAAGAACCCTTCTAAATTTATCCATGGCATCTAGAACTTTTCATGGTCTTATAAATTCCTCTTGAAAATCTTTTAGCCTTGTTAAGGGTGTCATATATGTGTTAGAACTTGCTTGGGAGATTCATATCTCATAACTTATTTGAGTTCCTTTGGTTGATGCACTAGGTGACCATGAAATTCCTTGAGTGAGGGAAAGAGTATAATGTGTCTTATGAAGTCTAAAGATGGTTTAAACCTTATTTGATAAAATTAAGTATCCTTATAAGAAGTTAAGGTAATTTGATAATGTTAAGGTTTATGGTTCTCATGGTTTTAAGCCTATTTTAAGCCATTACTTAAGAATATACCTTGATATCAATATGGAGAAGATGTTTAAAACTTTTCCAAGTCATAACACAAGGTATGAGCTATATTTAAGGTCATTTTCTATGGTATACCCATCCAAACCTATTTCAAACATTGATTCACCCTTCAAATTCATTAATCACTCTTATAACACCTCATATTGGTCAAATTACATGATAAAAATTTATTAAAATGGGTGTTTAGATGTATAATTATATTATAAGGTTCCTAGATAGGTATTATTTCAATCATAAAGTCATTTGGGATAGTTTCAAATGCTTAGAAAGGTCTATTTTAAGGGTCAAATCCACTTCCCACTCATCAAAAGGCACCCACACGTGATAAATGCATCATTTCAAATTCCCCAACCATACCATAAAGTTTTTAAAATGTGATTAACCTCTTCTTCCCTCCCTCTACCCTATAATGGCTTTTGAAAGCTCTAAACATGGAAAAATGTAGGAAAATAAGGTGTTTATAGGTGTTTTATAGGATGGCACAAATTTGTATGGCCATGTTAGAGTTAGAAAAGGTTATTTAATTCATGTAAGGTATCTATTAAGTGTCCCAAATAATTTCCACATCAAAAATGTGCAAAATAGGTCCAAAATTGACCTCTTCCTTCCATGGTCCTCTATGGAAGTCTAGATAATCTCTCAAGTTTTTGCTCAGTTCATATATGAGAGAGAAAATGAGGAGCTAATAAATTGGGAAAATATGACCTTTCTACCATGGGCATAAATTTTCATATTAATGGCTTATTTTTTATAAACAATGGCTAAAAATTTAGGTAGTCAAGTTGTCGCCTACATCTATGTAGGGGTCAAAATGGCAATAGGTTTGGTGTACTCTTGAAATGTCTTTTAAATTTATGTTTTATGTCTTATACATATTATCATAACCCATTTACATCACCCTCCACCATTGGTTCACATGTGTGTAGTTTCAAGATTAAGGAAACATTCATGTTGATACATGTGCAAGCTATAAGCAGTATCTCTTTAGGTTACAGAGCATTTAGAGCATGAATACGAAAGAGAGAGATGTTTTCAAGTAGGTAATGGTTTATTATAGATTATTAAAAACTTATATATCTTTAAATACTTATTTAAGACACCATAAAACCAAACAACTCTCTTAAGTTTTATTCCAAGGTGACTATCATGTATGTATCATGTAATCTCTTTGCAAATGAATAAGGTATCTTTGTAGTATTCATGGAGATCCATAAAGATAGGTTAAAACTTTATTTTATCCCATATTATGGTCATGTTATACTTTTTTTCCCTCATTCCTATCATTTCCTTATTTTAAGAACCATTCTCAGCTTATTATGAAGAGACAAGCATATTTAGGCACCTACAGGGCTTGGTGCAAGCTAAAAAGATGGAGTGTTGACTAAAGAAGAAATATGAGGAAAGTTTTAAAGACATTAATTAATATTTAATACTAATATGATATATGAATAATTATTTAAATTAATATAATATGGTGAGATAGGATTAACACTCTCAACCACCCCAAGATGATAACTCAGTCAAGATCCCAATGGAAATAATACTATGGTTGTAGAGTTGGAATAACCCTAATAGAATGATGAGGTTTTAAATAATATTAAAGAGGTTATATGAATAAATCTATGGTCACAAACATGATTATGTAACCCAAGTATTCAAGGAAGCATAAGATTCCACCCTCAAGTGGTTACACACAATCAAGAGGCCTAGGGTCACCACCTACAGGCTTGATTGTATAAGTATGGAAGTTTGAACAAAAGAACCATTTTTAAAGTTATATTTAAGTGTATGAGGATAAAAATATGAAAAAAATAATGAAAATTTTAATTATAATAAGGAAAAAAATTCCAATAAAACTCACCTCATATCACTCACACCTACTTAGTCAAGATTTAAGACTGCCACCTACAGGCAAGACTTGACTAAGAGAGTGTAAATATGAGGAACATATAGGGAATTTAAGTGTAAGGATAAAATAAAAATCCATAAACTTGGTCCTTAAGGTTACAAATCTATATTAAATGTGTTAGTCCATTTGAGGTTAGTAAAAGAGAACTTAATGGCCTATTAGGCCCAAAACTGATATAATATGGCTTAAACATGAAGGTTGATGGCATATTAATATTTGGATACTATTGGAGGGTTGAAAATTATGATAAATAAGTGATAAATTATACTATTTTTTATTATAAGGATGAAAGTCTCAAATTGATAAATAAGGGCACTTAACTAAACATTAGGTCTACATACACCTATTAGGGCTAATAGGCCTAAACAGTCCTATGCATATGAACTGAAGACATTTGATTGTTTAGGGTCATTATAATTTTTGAAACATATTAATGTTAAATAATAAATGCATAAAAAATGTTTCCAAGCTGATAAGATTCTTATATTGAGTCAAAAGAGGCACTAAAACAAGCATAAGGGCTACACAGGCTTAATTATACATATACCCTAGGCCTGACTATAGATGGAGTATAAAAGGGTAGAATTGAAATAACATCCAAATTGAGAGGGTTTTTTCAAGCCTTAAATCATATTATTATAGTTACCAACTCCATTAACATAATAAATAAGATGAGACACAAAACATGTTTTAGGTCTCTAACACCTACTACCAAACACCTAGACTAGTCAATGACACTTAGGGTAGATCATGAGAGAGTGGTAGATATGGGAGGTTAAAGTATGTGAATTCAAGTACAAAGGATGGAAATAGAGGGATAAAAATTTTATGGTGACATTAGAGACACCAATCCACATTTAAGATCCTTAGAGATTGGACTAAGCTTGTAAGGCCTAAAGCCTTCTTGAGTCCTCAAGACCACATCTCCATTATAATGAATAACTCATATCCTCAAAACAATAAGAGGTAATAAGGAGGTGTGTGATGATTTATAAATTCCTAATAAATTTTTTTAAGATAAGGGAAGGTAGAAAAGTGGAAAAATTGGTCTTATCCCTAGATTGACCTACACTACACCTAGTCTACCACCTCGAGTTGCCACTTTCAACACTCACATCTTCATCACAAAAGGACTCAGACCCAGGAATCTTAGTGTAAGTTTGTAACCCCTATGGAATCAAGATCCATGAAGGAGATATTATTATTTATGGGCCCAAATCTATGAACAAATTTTAATAACATAACCTTCATAAATTTCCTAGTAAAGAGATTGAAGCACACCATCTTTTGTTCATATTTCCACATAAAATCTATATGGGACCCAATGATATTCAATATATATGAATGGGTATGTATGATAAATGTTCATGGAAATAATTTATGGTTTGGAGGTTCATAATCTATGAACCATTATTAAGATGGTGGACCTCCAAAACCCTGCTTAAACATTAAAATATACCCAATGCAAGAAATCATAATATATCTACATACATATGAATTTAAATGTATTTATAAACACTTAGATCACATAGTACCCTTAGATTAGTCCTCAACTAGGGTAATGGTCTATATGGATTATTGCATGGACTTGTCAGAAACTCTGTTTTAATAAGTATTTGAGTAGAAAATAAGGTGCAAGACTTGGTGAAATGTTGAAAATCATTAAATTGGGTACTATTATACTTTTTTCACCTTCCCAAATCATGAAACACTTACAATTATTATTGAAAGTGTTCATATAGATATGTGCCAAATAGGCAGTCCAAAAAGGTTGGTACAAGGTGACATAATCACCTAGTTGGGTAGGGTTATATATATATATATATATATATATATATATATATATATATATATATATATATAATACTTTGAAGGGTATAAATAATGGTGTGGTGTGGTTTTAGGGACATTAAAAATGTTTAATTACCAGTCCTTAAGTCCTTACTCAGGTTCTATGGCCATCCAAATAGGTGACACTAAGCCACTAGGCCTAATTACCTAAGTGACCTGCCTAATCAAGAAAGAGGAGTATAAATGGAATAAAGGGGATAATAAGAGGGTAAATTAAAGGTCATTAAACCATGGTAAACAATTTTTTTATATTATAAGGTTTAACATCTATGGCTACTATTGAGGATTTAGGTAGTTTCTTGAACCTAGTCAATATGCAAGGGAAAATGGGCTACTAGATGCTTCATGGGGAACTTAGTTGAGCTACCTTAATGTTTTTAACTATCAAAAGAGAGATTTTTTACCATATTTAGGTGTGTAAATACCTTTAATGGGTTAACCAAGTCTACACCAGCTCCCATTACCCCATTTCAATGCCAAAATCTACCCATTAAGGACCACTAATGCATGGAGGGAACATGAGGACTATTATGGCTATTTATAACTAATGATGGATTAATTATGGTCATTCATGACCTATTATTAATCTTTCCATGCCAAATTCTATTTTTTTATCTTGGTCATTACTATATTTATTGAGCTTCTTATGCTATTGTACACATCCCTAACATGGGTGTGAGGAGACTCTGCTTAGATTTATATTTTGTAAACCTCTTGGACTGATAAATGGACTATTGAAACTCTTTTATGTTGGTATATAGTGTGTTATTTTCTTACTAATATGCATATGTGGTAGGTTTCTCTCCCTTTGTAGGTCCTTGTCTCACTTGGATGCTAGTAGGTATTCTATGTAAGTCACATGATGTGCAAAAGGTATTGGTGATTGAGCTTATATTAGAATCTAAATGGTAAGTGTCTAGGATCAGACCTCCCTTTCATGGTCATCATGTTATATCCACTTAACATATCCTCCATGTGAAACATTATTGCATAAGAACTCTTGGAGATAGTAGTTTAATTATTTATCTAGTTCATTAGTGTTGTTTGAGATCAAACATAGTGGATGAATGATATTGGTGCATCACCTCTAGTAGTATAGGTTTCTTTTTCATGTTTTAATTATATCCCTTTTCACCCAGGAATTATTATGTCTTAGTGATTTGATCCATAATGAATGTAATAAGGGAGATAGCCCCATAATCTAGAGTTTTAGCCCATCCATAGGTCACCCACAGCCTTGGGCTAATCCTATGTTACACCAAACTTAGAGGTAGGCTTGAAAAACCTCATCCTAGGGTGCAGTTTGGAGTGTTAATAGGACCTTCTATTATTTCCTTCTCAATAATGCTAGGGATGTCACTAGAATTTTTAGATTGGGGATTGTATTGATTTCCAAGAGTTAAAATATAGATGTTATGTATCATTAACAATCCCAATGAAATAATAATATATAAAGGAAAATGAACAAGTAATAATTTTAATTTCTAATAATTTTTTATGTAATGAACCAACCTAATCCATTAAGGAGAATGGTCTAACAATTATTTCATATGTATACTATATATATAATCACAAGAATAAAAAAAGAAGTGTTTATCCAAAACTAAGAATAATAAAGGGTGCATGAGACTGGGATATGATGTATATCATTACCAACACCATTTGTGCACATTTATGACTCAATATATAAATTATTATATTCTAATTTTATTATAAATTAAATATACATAATATTACTAGAGTCAACATGTTTTACAACTATAATTACAAAAAGAATTGTAGTGTTTATAAAAAACATTATCTATATGCACAATAAGATATACCACTATCTACCATTCCCTATATACAATTACATATTTATATTAATTTATTATTAATATATGTGTTAACACACTAGTTTACATTGATAATAAATTAATACCATTAGTCCTTAATCCATCGACAAACAAGTATTTTATTAGCATCTAGACTTAATAACAATAAGAGTATTTTATTAAAATATAAATCACTATATATGGTCAGGTTTCCTTATAAAACTCAAATTAAAATTAAATTAAAACCAAATAAATTTCATTACAACTATAAAATTTTTTTAAATGTTCATGCATTTCTCCCATAATTTTGTGTTTCTAAACAACATGGTGAGCTTCAAATAAAGGAAACTACAAACAGACTCACACTGTTAATTGATTCTTCATATATATCCTTTATAAAGAGTATTTCATAAGCTATATTAAACCTTTGTCAATGGATAGTTAATTTACAATTCTTAGTAGGTTTGTGTAATTAATGTAGTGATGTGATGACATATAAAAAATGAGGCTAGTTAATTCAAAATAATTAGTAGGTTAGTGTAGTTACATGCATTGCTATGACTAAATTATCGAAAATGTTTTGTATAAGTATACTTAGTATGTTTTTAGTTTAATATTGTATTTAATTCATACATTAAACTAATTTAGTACATTATAAAGTTAATTGGCTTATAATTTATGGATTAAAAGTTAGGCCCAACATCTTATTATTTTGCATGGTATGGGAAAATGTATTTGTAATAAATAGGTTGATTGAATATTTGTATTTTATTTTATAGGGAAAGGTTCATTTATTATTAAGGATAAATTTTTAGGATATCCATTGAATATGGATGTGTTTGAGGTTATTCTTTATTAGGCACATGTATAAGTTGGGACATTTTGTGCTTTCCTACTTAAAAATGGTTAGTGAAAAATCTTGTTTCTATTCAAATTTTATGGCTTGATTTCATATTTTATTTTGTACTATTATATTCTAATTTTTATTGGATATTATTTCAAATATTTTCATCCAATTTTGACATTCATTTATTTTGGTAGTACGGTGTCTAGTTGCCTAAAATTACTGTAGAAGATTGATGTTAGAAATTTGATTATTTGATATTAGTTGTTGAAATATATTGAAATACGTCCTGATATCATCAAGATAATTTTAACATCAATTGTTTTTTATACAACCCTAGATCAAAGTAATTTGTGTTATGATATTGGTCTATGGTATTATCTTTTGTTTTTATACCCATCTTGTTTATATAAGACAAAAATAAATAAAACACAAGTTTTATTATTGTATGTTTAAACTTTATATAATTTCTGGAAGTAAAATATTTAAATACATCCAACACCTAATGGACTCACTAAAATTTCATAGTCTTTCATAGTATTGAAATCACACAATGCTAATGAGTATATTCATTGATCTCCTTTGAAATTCATTGTTCAATCCTTACAACTCTATCGTAGGAGACTTGAATTAATACTTTTTCTTATCTATATATAGCATGCATTAATTTAATTTTAATAATTTAAAATATAATCTATAAGCATTGTGTTGTTTTTCATAATTTCATATAGAATAAGAACATATTTAAGCTTTTATTATAGAAATTCATGTGTATGCCTATGCATGCTCATGTATTAACTTTAGAAATTATTACTTAAATCTTGGATTAGTTTTTAGGTCAATAAATTTAAAAATTAGATAATTATATTGCCTATATATGACTTTAAATTTTTAAACAATTTTATGAGTTATAAACAAAGGTTCTTAATATATCTCATGAACCCTATATTTTATTTGGATTTAGTATTAGATTTTATAAGTGAGGATGAAATAGATTATGCTTAGATGGAAATATATTATTTGAGTGACTAAAAATTCCATATTGGTGTGATTAGTAATTTTACAATAGGAGGAATCAAGCATTACTATAATAGGGTCAATTTAATTTAGTGTTTATTATTGAATGCATATCTAGATCCATCATGACTCATGGAGTTTTGTTTGGAAATTCTCAACTTACACATCCTTTGCAATCTTTTTAAGTGTTGTTTATTTATGCAAGAGAATTTATAAGTGCTCTTATTTAATGACTTTAACAATGCTTGTTTTTATAAGTGATAAATTATGTAGATGATTCCATTAGGTAAAATTTAAAAAAACTCTCCATGTAGGTGTAAAATAGTTGGCTATTCCATTAATTTTTCTAAAAAATTAATATAATCTTGAAAACTAAACATAATATTCAAACCACACATGCAATTTACATGTATAGTAAATAAGTGTATAATATTTAAGGCTAATTAACACAATTAGTTTCTAATTAAATTCATAATTATTTAGTAAACTATGTAAATTAATTACATTTAATGAAAGAATAAGAAGACAAAAGATGAAAATACTAAGGGAAAACCATTATATTTTATTATAAAATATTGTTTAATAAATTCCATAAAATTTTAAAAAAGTAGAAACCATTTATGAAGATGAAAATAATATATGGATGAGGGTTAAGGGTCCCTCTCCCTTTTATTGAATCTGAAAAAATGTTTACAAAAGTGTTGTATATTGATAAAAACCCATGATATAACAAACTAGGGCCAAGCTCACAATAAAAATCTACTACAAAGGTGAAATGATATAGAAACTTCAACAAAAAAACAAGATAGTAGGATAACCAAGAGAGATAAAATCCATCAATCATCAAGATCCACCACAAAGTTAAAAATTCATCCACCCCATCAAGATTGAAACTTAATCCAAGAAAAGGGAGTGTAAAATGTGTATGTAGTGCTCAAATATACCACCTTAGTCACTGCTTCCTTAGATTATTAAATAATAGAATGAAATATTAAACATTATCCCCAACCCTAACATTAGAACCACCCTTGGGGGAAGTATAATAAATAGGTACCAAGTGGCATGAAGGAGACCAAGCACAAATAGTGAAATTATCATTCTAAATACATCTTTTGTAGGTAGAAAACCCCACATCCACATCCCTATAATCTAAAGAACAATAAAAACATTTCCATGGAATATTCCATGACCATTAATACCACCAAGATGAAAATGAATGATTTTTTTTAATGCCCCAACCTACTAGACTCATGAACCAAACCTTTCCTAGTTAAAGTTTTCCAATGCATTTTACTCATTTAGATCAAGAATTTTTCCACATTTATCACCTATGGGTCATTGAAATGTTACTATAGTTATTATAACACATGTATTAGTTCCTTTATAATCTACCAAAAATAAATGATGAAAAAACCTACCATTGTCAGAAATTTTCTATCATGTGAAGGAGAGGATGTCTTTCACATAATCCACCACATTCATACATTGAGCCTCTAAAATTATAAAAACATTGAGAGAAACAAAATATTTTCATTAATAAATAAATAAGGGGATATAATGGTTAATCAAAGGGACAAAACCCTCCAAAGATAGATCAATTCCACCTATAAAGGCATTACACATAAAAGTTTCAATAACTAGATGCACCATATATTTATCCTCCATAATCCAAACCATGTAGATAGTGAAATAAGATGATATTATAAAATTAACCTAATTTCATGTATCTAAATTTTAAAATTTCACCCCCCAAAAAATTTGGATGTCCTCTAAGATCAAACTTGAAGGCAACTAAAAAATTGAGTCTAGAGGCTAAAATTTGTCCACTAAAAGCTAGTTGCTTCTTGACGGCTGACAAATGGATCAAATAGTCATTATGAAAAAAATATAGATGCTCCTACAACCCCTCCACTTTCATAAATAAAACAAAAATATATGATGCTATGACACACTTAATTCTTTCCTTATTTAAAAACATAGACACCTTACAAGAATTCCGCTAACCTAAAAAAAACCCATTGAGACACTAATCTCAACACATCTCACACCTTCCAATGATTAAATCACCCAATCATGAGGAAAATTTTCATCAAACAATGAATGTCCATAGTGAGAGAATCATTACCCATGTGTGACACACTAAGGTGGGGTTACCAAATAGGTACAAAATTGAAAGGGGTCTAAAGAAGCAACCCGCTCGATAGGAAGGGGCCAATAAATATACAAATTAGTGAGAATAGGACATGCATTACAAATATTTTCAAACCAAAGGTACTCAATTTTAAAAATACAAATTGAGGATCAATATTTCCTTAAAGGAATATGACTTGATGAACAAGAGAGTTATCTTCACACAAATAATTCATTGTGAACCAAGAGGTAAAGAGAGGAAAAATCCTCTAGGGTCTATCAAAGATATACCTAATATTCCATGCAATGGAAGACATACAGAGTAGTGTGAAGATCACCTCCATAAAATCCCCTTCAATTTATAACTGCTTGATTCCACTTTGAGACATTATTTCAATCCCAAAGACCACTTCTTCAAATTCAACTTCATTATTGGTGCCATCTGTTAGTATCAAATAAGCTACCTTAATTAAAGAACCAACACAATCATAAATGATGCACCTAACACTCAAGGCACTCAAATTCATAAAATTTTAATTTGAATAAACTAGTACACAAGGGGGGACCTAATTATAATGATATGCACACTCTCTATTAACATGAAATACACTTGACCTGTTAATGGGAACCATTGAAGTTATTTTAGTAAGTAATAATTAATTAATATTATTATTTTTAATAATTATTAATATAATTATACTATTAACTATTAATTAATTAATTAATATTATTTAATAAATAATTATAATAATTAATAATATTAATATATTATTATTTTTAATAATTAAGTAATATTATTTTATTATTAATTAATATCAATTAGTATTAGTTTATTAATATATTGATCATTAATAATTAGTTTAATTAAGTAATTATTGAATATTAAAAATTATAGTTCCATTCATTATTAAAATATCATAAGTCCCATTTATTTGTTATTAGTCGCCTATTTTTTGTCTCATTTATTTTTAATAAGTCTTAGTTTTTTAGTAATGAGTACCATTCCTTTGAAATAAAATTTGATTTTGTTTGGGACTTTTATTATTATTTTTTATTAAAAAAAATAGTTAATATTTTTATTTTTTTTAATATTCAATAACTAATTATTATAATTATATTATTAATCATTATTATTATAAATATTGAAGGAACTATAGAGCTTTTTATGGAAAAGGCAATGAGGAAGAGAGCTAAGGTTTGAAGGATCTTGAATTTTAGAGAAGATTGTTATAGAAGCAGGGGAACTATGATTTTGGATAATGAAAGTTTTTCACAAAATGTTTGGGCCTGGGGGAATACATTCCCCCCAAAGACCTACCTTTTAGTAGATGGTGACAGGAACAACCTCATTGGTTATAAAGATAGAAATTAATGCTTTGATGAAGGTTATAGATAAAAAGAAATTAGAGAATAGGAAAGAGGGAGATAGAAAGATGTACATGCAAGCAACAAAGGAGAATCTGATTGCTTTGTTTGATTCATTAAAAATTAAAAAAACATAAATAAAATCTATGGTAGGATCCTGATCTACAAATTCATGGGGGCTCAACTAATGCTAGATTATTTTCATGCATAGACTCAAAAAAATTGGAAGATGAATTGAGAATATAAATTGTGAACATGTGTCAAAGATATTTTATTGGAGTCTTTGTGAATGAATTGGATCAAGCTAAAGTATTTGAAGGGGGACCATACTTTTTCAAAAATGCAAGGTTATTCCTAAAGCACTGACATATGGATTTCAAACCATCATAGGAACTTCCAACAATAGTACTAGTGTGGTATTGAATTTATTCTCTCCCATGGGAATTCTGGTCAAGGTATGATTTCAAAAAAAAAAACTTATACGATAGGTAGGTTAGTTGATGTTACTGTTGACCAATTTTGCCCAACAGGAAAAATTTTTGGTCCCCTCCTTCCCTTGCTATTCATGCCAGTTATTTTTCAGGTTGCACAAGTTCATGAGTTTGGTTCATGGCCTGGTTCAAGTGGTTCAGTGACCTTTGGTTCAAATGTCCATCTTCAAGTTCAACATCTCGATTCAACAAGCATTGAACCATCGAACCGTTGAACCATTTTTGGTTCAATAGGCTTGGTTCAAATGGTTCAAATGGTTTAGTTTAATGGGCTTGGTTTAAAGCGAGTGGTTTAATATTCAACACCTTGGTTCATCGATGCACAATGGTTAAATCGTTAAATCGTTGAACCAATTTTGGTTCAATGGCTTGGTTCAAAACTTGGTTCATCAGCCTAGTTCAATCAGTTAGCTCAGTTCAAGTTTATTAGCGTGCAATGGTTGAATCATTGAATCGTTGAACCAATTTTGGTTTAACGGCTTGGTTTAAGGGTATGCCTAGTTGGCCAAGGGGTAGTCCAAAGTTTAATTGCCCTAGCAGAGGGCAGGCACTTCAAAGCAAAAGGCAACCAAGCAAGTCCAAATTTGTTGAAGTCCAAATTTGATAAGTCCCAAATTCCTTCAAAATTTTTGTCTAAAGGAATTCCTTTAGACAAAAAGTCTGAAGGAATTCAGGCACAGCTCTTTCAAAGGTCAGGGCTGGGGAGAATTTCCATGAACTTTTTATCCTCAGGAAAATGTCCACAGACAAAATCTCGTGGGAGCCCAGGAGACAATCCAAAGGAACATAGCAACCCACTGAAGGACCCCGAAGGGTAGGTGCCCTTGTGGGGGACTCTCGGCCCAAATACAAAGGGGCACTAAACAAAGTCAGGAAGGTGCCAGGAAAATATACAAGGCAAAAGAGTGCCCGCAGAGAAGAAAAAGGAAGACAGGCCTGCAACAAAGCTAGTGAAGGACCCAATGACGTTTCGACAAGGATGAAGACGTCTCAGAGACCATCAAAATTAACAAAGAAAATTGGCCATTGGTTTTCAAACTAAGGACGGCTGTGTGAATGTCAAAATTCACACAATAAAATAGCCATTTGCTTTCAAAATGAGAGAGTGCTAACCATGAGAGCCCAGAAATGTAGTGACCTATTGGAAGTTCACCCCCGAGGGCTGAAGGAGCCAAAAGAGACAAGAAAGGAAAAGGAAAAAGTGCCAGGCATGGAATAGGTAGATAGCCCAGGTGGAAAAGGGAAACACTGATTTGAGAAGTGACTCCAACAGGTGAAATAGTGCCTACAAATTGACCATTTGAGATGTAAACAGCTAGTAGTGCAATTGGTTTTCTCCATTTTGCATTAATGAGTAGACAAATCATGTAATCACCTTGAAGAAGCATCCTTAAAAATAGACAAAAGGGGCAGCTCATTAATGTTTTAACCAACCTGCTCTTCCCAATGAGGGGATGCAAATGAGCCACTTGTAAAAGGGGTGCCAAAAGGCCTCCTTTCTTCTCTTATATATTAAAGACTTATCATTTGTAAAATTATCTTCCACATTTGTAAGGCGTAGCCCTGGAAAAATTTCCACCTGAATCAATAAATGCATTTTTTACCTCTATCTTGGATAGATATTTCTGTGTATGTCTTGAGTGTTAATTTATGTTCAGTCATTGTCTCTTGATGCTCTCACAGGTTCAACACCAGCATATCTATTGTCTACAAGGCACCATTTTTGTAGCTGACAGGAGGAGAGCTACATTTAGAGTGCAAAAATAGAAGAAGTTACTTATAGTGTGCATTTCACAACACCTTGGTGAATCTCTATTTTCTATGTTTTCATGAAAGCCTCCCTGCCAGTTTCTAGTAGCTTGGTCCTTTAACCAAGTGTGAAGTGTATGTATGTATTTGTTTGATTTTAAGTGTGGATGTGTGAAGGTTGACTAATTTTGGTGCATCACCTCTTTAGAGTAGTTTGTTTTCCTACATCTTTCTCCCTTTTCACCCCCCATTATATATTTGTGTGTGTGTGTGTGTGTGTGTGTGTGTGTGTGTGTGTGTGTGTGTGTGTGTGTGTGTGTGTGTGTGTGTGTGTGTGTGTGTGTGTGTGTGTGTGTGTGTGTGTCTGTGTGTTAGCACTTACTGGAATGAACATGATGCATCAACGGGAGCTAGCCCTTATCTAGAGACTCTCCCCTCTAGCTTCACCAGTCCCACAGGTGAGGGTAGAGTTTCCATAGTTGCAAGGAGAAGGCAGGAGCTCGGCCTCCTGCCAAGGGTACAGTCTTCGATGTTAATAGTTTTGGCACGCTCGGTGGGACATAGTTTTACATCTCAATAAGGTTTTAGGATTGATGCTATTCCTATTACACCAATTAAAGATTTCCATCATTTAGTGACTCCACTGGTAAGAGCTTCAATTTTCTAATTAAGACCAGTTTCTTAACTTTTTATGCCTAAAGTCACCACAAGGTCTGCTTCTAAAGGGGTTCCCTTTGATTTCATTGAGTTGCCTTTGAACTCTACAAAAAGGCTAAGGTTTGAGACGACCCATTCTTATCCAACAAGCCACCCTCCTAAACCTGTTGTAAGGGACATATACATAATAGAACTATAGTTACAGCCAATCCCAGCCATGGCATTACCTTTTGTAGCTTTTCATGGTCAGAGCCCCTTGAACCTCCCACATTATGATCTACTCTTGGGAATAGACCTCAAAAGTTTGCCTTCTTTCAATGAAGAGGGGCCCATTATATTCATCAAGCATATTAGGAATATTACTAACCTTTGCAATATTCACAATGTAACAGAGGAAAATATCGCCATCAGATTGCTAGCATTGTCTCTCAAAGGCAAGGCTCTTGACTGGTATGAAACTTTGCTTGTAAATTCAATATGTTCTTAGAATAAATTGGGTACTCAATTGATAGATCGTTTCGAGGAGAAGAGTGATGGCCTCTCACTTGCTGAGCAACTGATGACCATAAAGAGAGCTCCACACGAGTATATATAGGATTTCAACACATAGATTCAAAAGACTTGGGATAGAATCCCCATCCTAGTAAGGCTGACTCTGAGCTACACTTTCTTGTATTATTTAAAGGCATTGAATAGTGATATTGTAGTAATGATACAATCCATGGGAGGGCATAAACTGCCAACTGCTTATGACATAGCCATAGCAACTAAAAATTGCTTATTACAGGCTAGGAAAATAGCCCCTAGACCTCACATGCCACTGTTCCCAGAAATCCTACCTCTAATTCTGGTTGTTTCTCTGACATTGGCTCCTCTACCTACTATAGAGAAACTAACTTTTGTTTCGTCCAATGAGCTTCATGAGGTTAAAATTCTGTTGTAGAGCATGTCAAATGAACTTGTAGCTCTCAAAAGGTAGCAAGCTCAAAGAAATAGACTGAATCAGGGATACTAGCATTATGGTTAAGCCCCTAGACCCCCTTTCCAAAACTATAATCAAGGACAGGGTCAGCTTACTCAAACTAGGCTGTTTCAAAACTACAACTCAAGCCCCCTTTCATCATCTAAAGTCATGATGCCTATTCAGAACAATCTAGTATAGGAACAACCAAGTTATTCAACCATGGGATATGGTTAGGAATAGGTTGTTTATAGAAATGAGATGATGGGTTATTTCCAGAATGTAGACAATTAGGCAGCTGCTTAACCTCAGGTCTTTGAGCCTTCAATGCAACCCAACACGAGTAGCAATCAGGCCCAGCCTAATTTTACCCTCATGAATGATCTGGAAGGGGAATTTTATTCAGTAAATTATGTAGGCATTATAGACAATCAGGTTGAATATGTTGCAGCCAACACAAGATTCAAGAGAAGAGCAATGGGAGAAGCCTAGGCTACCACTCAAGTGGCAGCAATGCCTTCTCCATCACACTCAAATCAGAAAGCCCAAAATTTTAGACTACCATCTACACCTTCAACCCCTTAGCCTACAACTCAGGTTGGAATTATCCCCAAAGAAAGCTTGAAGGGAGGCAGTCCCCAGGTCAATATATTGGACCAAATGAAGAAGATGCATATGAACATTTCTTTATGGGATTCATTGTCTCTACCAGGATAGAAGGATATACTACAGAAGGAATTACATGAGCTAGATTGACAAGTTGCCCCAACAAGCACTGATAATGTCTTAGTGATGAATGGACAGCCTTCTACTTTAGGTTAGGTAAAGAAGGAAGAGAAAATTACCCCTTTTTATGTGTCCTTGGTTATAGGGGATTTCTTGGTACACAACTGCATTATTGACAGTGAGGTTAGTACCTCAGTGATTCCCAAGTGCATAGCTGACAAGATGGGGCTAAAATATGAAGAGATGAATAAGGGAGTCCTAAAGCTAGATGGGATGCCTACAAAATAAATTGAGATTTTGAAAGGTTTAAGCTTAACATTACATGCTTTCCCAACCTTCTCAATTCCCCATGATATAGTGGTAGCGAATGTTCCTCCCTATTTCACAATTGGCTTATCCAGGGACTTCACATCAAAGATAGATGGTTATCTTGCAGTGAATTGGTCATATCTAGTTTTTAAAACCAAGTATGGGACCAAGGTAAAAATTTAATCTGAGCCACTCTATAAGGACCATCTAGAACCATATTCACCCAAGGTAGCAAATGTTAGTTACACCATTATCAACCCAGAAGAGTCCCAGAGAGATCAATCTCCATCCTCTACTCTTGAAGGAGTCACAGACTTACTCTTGGATGAGTGGGGAAATGATAACTTCGAACATGATCCTTACAATTTTATAGAGGAGACAGGCCTTGGAGTCTACTGCATGCACAAAGAGGGCACCTTCATACCAAATATAATGAAGGCAAGCCAAGAGGACCTAGGCCTATGGAAGCTATATTTTGATGGTTCTAGAAGTAGGTTGGGAGCTAGTGGTGGGGCGATGTTAGTCTCCCATTCAAAGGAAATGTACTTTTTATCTTTCCATTTCCAATTATCTTGCATAATCAATGTTTTAGAATATGAGTCCCTTAGCCATGGTCTAGAATGGGCAAGAAAAAGAGGGATTAAGGAGTTACAAGTTTTGGGAGACAGCAAGCTGATTGTAAATCAGGTGAAAGGCCAGAATCTGACCAAGAATTCATTGCTAAAATCCTACAAGCACAAGGTCTAGGACTTGGTGGAAGATTTCCTTGCTTTCAATATTGCCTCCATTCCTATGGAGAAAAACAAACAAGCGGATAGGCTAGCAGCAATTGGTACTCAGTTTGATGTTTCAAGGGAAATAAGTCAAGACTGTGGTTTACACCACTTGAAGGTGGTAGTTTGGCCCTTTATCCCTGACAACATTGCAAACTGGTAGGTTCTTGAAAATGATGAGCAAATAACTCTTTTCCTATAGGAGGAATCTAAGTTCGCAACTTAGAACTAGGCAAAGCTGTAACAATAATATGGCAACCAGATTGTTCAATTGAAGAACAATAAGCTTCCTAAAGGTTTGGTCACTCTTGAGAACATCTTTAATGGAGATGACCAATTAAGAAAAGACAATGTATACATCACAACTAAGGAGGAGAATTATGAAAGGGTTGAGATCTTCAAGGACAAGCTACTTGCACTTGGAAAAGTCTGCACGATTCAAGAAAGGTAGGCTTTCATTTTGTTGTGTTAGGAGTTCTCTAATGTTTTTGCATGGGACTATAGTGATTTGAAGGGCTTCGACCCAAGACTTACCCAGCACACCATCAAATTAGAAGAAGGCACTAGGCCTATCATGCAGAAGAAGAGACCCATCAACCCAACAATTGAGCCTCTCATGCAGAGGGAACTAGCCAAATTGATTGAGTTTGAGATTATATTTCCAATCAAACATTCCTCTTGGCTGGCCAATCTTGTTCTTATTAGAAGGAAGAATGGGGAGATCAGGCTATGTGTCAACTTCAGAGACCTTAATAAAGTCTCTTTAAAATACCATTATCCCCTCCTAAGCATGGAGTAGATCCTTCAGAAGGTAACAGGTAGAGAGCGTTTCTCCCTCTTGGATGGTTATTCAGGGTATAATCAAATTTTAGTGCAAGGCTGTGACCAGCACAAAACAACCTTCACTACTAAATGGGGAACATTTGCCTACAAGAAGATGCCATTCAGGCTATCTAATGTTGGTGCTACCTTCTAGCGAGCCATGGACATGGCTTTTGGAGGCTTGATAAACAACAACATGCTGGTATACCTCGATGATGTGATGGTTTTTTCTAGGGAAGTGAGCCAACACATAGAACACCTCAGGTAGATTTTTGAAAGGTGTAGGGATTTTGGCATCTCTCTTAATCCAAAGAAATGCGTCTTTATTGTTCATGAGGGGAAACTCCTTGGCCACATTGTGTCTAAGGAGGGCTTATCCATTAACCCTGAGAGAGTTTGTTCTATCCTAGAGATGTCTCTACCTAAGCACAAGAAAGGCCTGCAAAGTTTCTTTGGCAAGATAAATTTTATTCAGAGATTCATTCCAAATTTTGCAGAGATAGTCAAGCCCCTAACCTCTATGCTAAGTAAGGGTGGAGAGTTCAAGTGGGCAACACAAAGGAAGGATATCTTTGAAGCCATCAACTAGGCCATAACCTAGGCTCCTACTGTGATCAGTCCTGACTTCAACAAAGACTTCAACCTCTACACTTTCAGCAATGAGGAGGTGATGACCTTGAGCAACCACTTGCCTTTTTTAGCCAAGGGTTAGAGGATTTTGAATTCAAATACATGTATGTAGAGAAGAAAGTCTTGGTAGTAGTGCGGAGCCTAAAGAAATTTAGGCATTTGTTGTCAAATAGCAGGATTCACCTCATGGTCCCACATCCTGGCATCAAGGATTTCTTGACCAATCGAGACCTAAATGAGAAGAGGGTAGGGTGGATCACCAAGGTGATGGAGTATGACATAAACATCAAGATCACCAAGCTGGTGAGGGGAAGAGGCTTGTGCAAACAACTTGCTATAGACTTCAAGTAGAAAATAGAAGATAGCTTACTAATTCATGATGCAACCACTACAGAGGAACCAACTGTCATAAAAGACTAGACATTAGACCTGAGGTGTTTCCTTATCACTGGTGAGTGCCCATAGGGTCTTGATAAGACTGAAAGAAGGTACTTCAGGCTCTAGTCTCTCCCTTATGTCCTAGTTGATGAAGTATTGTTTAGGAAGGATCTCTTTGGGGTCCTTCTAAGATGCATTGACCTAAACCAAGCTGATAAGGTACTATCTGAGTTTCACGATGGGCCAACAGGTGGTCATTTCACTCCTAGAGCTACTACAGAAAGGATAATGAGAGCTAGCTACTTCTATCCTACTCTTTTTAGAGACACCCATGCCTAGGTAAGAAAGTGCCAGAAGTGTGCACTTTTTGATGGGAAACAATGATTGGCTACCATGCCTCTACAGCCTATTTAGGTGGAACAACCATTCATGCAGTGGGGCCTAGACTTCATAGGGATGATCAATCCTCCCTCCGGTGTTGGACGCAAGTGGGTCTTGATTGCTATGGATTATTTCACAATGTGGGTGGAGGCTATTGCTTTGAAAGAGGCAAATGAAAATGTGGTCCTAGAGTTTTATGAGGACCTGGTAATAAGATTCGGGGTTTCAGCCACCATAATCTTAGACAACACCTTGGCTTTTCTGGGAACCAAAATGAGTGAGTGGGCACTGAGGTATGGTATATATCTCAGCACTTCATCCAATTATTACCCATATGGGAATGGGCTTGTTGAGTCCACCAACAAAAATTTGATTAGAATCATAAAGAGGACCATGGAAGAAAATTAGAGAACTTGGCATACCAAGCTGAAGATAGCTCTGTGGGCTAATTGGATCACCCCAAAGAGAGCAATAGGAAATTCTCAATATACGCTCATGTATGGAAGGGAAGCTAGGCTTCCCATCTCACTTGAATTACTAGCATTGGACCTCGCCTACCAGCTATAATTAGAAGAAGGAAATAGCATGGAGGTTAGGTTGTGTGAGCTGATGGAGCTCCAAGAGATTAGGGACTAGGCTATGGCTTCTATGACCAATCACCAACAGCAAACAAAGAGACACTTCAACAAGAAATCTTCATCAAAAGATTTATTTGAAGGAGACATTGTCTTGAAATGGGATGAAGATCGAGTCAAGCCTGGAAAGCATGCAAAATTTGATGCCTTATGGAGTGGCCCATACATAATCACTTAGTGCAAGTAGCATAATGCATTCTAACACTCCAGGTTGGATGGTGAAGAACTACGTATCCCAGTTAATGGGATACATCTGAAGCATTACCACTGAGTCTCCTTTCATCTATATATATTTTCCCTTGTTTTATTTTCCTACTTTCCCTAAGTGTTGTTGCGTAAGTAGTAGTTTTCTTAGTCTTGTGTGCATTTTCATTTCCTTAGAGGTAGATCTACATGATTGGTTCTGAATTAATTGTCATTGTTTCTAATTTTAAAATTTACAATCTGACTCTATGCCTAATGGATTTTTTAAGGCAACTAGCTTTTAAGCATAGCAGGCATGCTTCCCCTATGAGTCGTCAATTTGTTGACCAATTTTGCCCAACAGGGAAAATTTTTGGTCCCCTTCTTCCCTTGCTATTCATGCCAGTGATTTTTTAGGTTACACAAGTTCATGAGTTTGGTTCATGGCCTAGTTCAAGTGGTTCAGTGACCTTTGGTTCAAAAGTCCATCTTCAAATTCAACATCTCAATTCAATAAGCATTGAACCATCGATCTGTTAAACCATTTTTGGTTCAATAGGCTTGGTTTAAATGGTTTAAATGGTTTAGTTCAATGGGATTAGTTTAAAGTGAGTGGTTTAATATTCAACACTTTGGTTCATCAGCATGCAATGGTTGAACCATTGAACCAATTTTGGTTCAATGGCTTGGTTCAACACTTGGTTCATCGGCCTAGTTCAATCAGTCGGCTCAGTTCAAGTTCATCAGCATGCAATGGTTAAACCATTGAACCGTTGAACCAATTTTGGTTCAATGACTTAGTTAAAGGGTATGCATAGTTGGTCGAGGGGTAGTCCAAAGTTCAATTTCCCTAGTGGAGGGTAGGCACTTCAAAGCAAAAGGCAATTAGGCAAGTCCAAAAGTGTTTAAGTTCAAATTTGATAAGTCCTGAATTCCTTCAGACTTTTTGTCTGAAGGAATTCCTTTAGACAAAAAGTTTGAAGGAATTCAGGCGTAATTCTTTCAAAGGTCGGGACCGAGGAGAATTTTTGGGGACTTTTTTTCTACGAGAAAATGTCCATGGATAAAAGCCCATGGAAAATATGCAAAGCACAGACAGCCTGCGGGAGCCCGGGAGACAATCCAAAGGAACATAACAACCCACCGAAGGACCCCAAAGGGAAAGTGACCTTACGGGGGACTCTCAGCCCAAATACAAAGGGGTGCTAAACAAATTCAAGAAGGTGTTAGGAAAATATACAAGGCAAAAGAGTGCTTGTAGAGAAGAAAAAGGAAGACAGGCCCACAACAAAGCCAGTGAAGGACCCGATGACATTTTGACAGGGACGAGGATGTCCCAGAGACCATCAAAATTAACAAATCAAATTGGCTATTGGTTTTCAAACTAAGGATAGCTGTGTGAATGTCAAAATTTGTGCAACAAAATAGTTGTTTTCTTTCAAAATGAGAGAGCGCTAACCATGAGAGCCCAGAAATGTAGTGACCTACTGGAAGTTCACCCCTGAGGGCCGAAGGAGCCAGAAGAGACAAGAAAGGAAAAAGATGAAGTGCCAAGCATGGAATAGGTAAATAGCCCAGGTGGCAAAGGGAAGCACTAATTTGAGAAGTGACTCCAATAGGTGAAATAGTGCTTGCAAATTGATCATTTGAGAGGTAAACAGCTAGCAGTGCAACTAGTTTTCTCCATCTTGCATTAATGAGTAGACAAACTGTGTAATCACCTTGAAGAAGTGGCCTTACAAATAGACAAAAGGGGTAGCTCATTAATTTTTTGACCAGCCTACTCTTCCCAATGAGGGGACACAAATGAGCCACTTGTAAAAGGGGCACCAAAAAGTCTCTTTTCTTCTCCTATATATTGAAGACTTGTCATTTGTAAAATTATCTTCCACATTTGTAAGGTGTAGCCCTAGCAAAATTTCCACCTGAATCAATAAATGCATTTTTTACCTCTATCTTGGATAGATATTTTTGTGTATGTCTTGAGTGTTAATTTGTGTTCAATCATTGTCTCTTGATGCTCTCACAAGTTCAACACTAGCATATCTAATGTCTACAAGGTGCCATTTTTGTAGCTGACAGGAGGAGAGCTACATTTGAAAGTGAAAAAATAGAAGAAGTTACTTACAGTGTGTATTTCATAGCACCTTGGTGAATCTCTATTTTCATGAAAGCCTCCCTACCAGTTTCTAGCAGCTTGGTCCTTCTACCAAGTGTGAAGTGTATGTATGTATTTGTCTGATTTTAAGTGTGGATGTGTGAAGGTCAACTTATTTTGGTGCATGACCTCTTTATAGTAGTTTGTTTTCCTGAATCTTTCTCCCTTTTCACCCCCCATTATATATCTATATCTGTGTGTGTGTGTGTGTGTGTGTGTGTGTGTGTGTGTGTGTGTGTGTGTGTGTGTGTGTGTGTGTGTGTGTGTGTGTGTGTGTGTGTGTGTGTGTGTGTGTTAGTACTTATTGAAATGAACATGATGCATCAAAGGGAGCTAGCCCTTATCTAGAGACTCTCCCCTCTAGCTTCGCTAGTCCCACAGGTGAGAGGGGAGTTTCCATAGTTGCGAGGAGAAGGCAGGAGCTCGGCCTCCTGCCAAGGGTGCAATCTTTGACGTCAATAGTTACTAAACCCCATCATGAAAAAGGTTTATCTAGTTGTGCTAGGATATGTGTGGAACTAGATCTAACCAGACCATTCCTAGAGAATGTCACACTGAAAGTGGGAGAGATAGAATGGATCCAAGATCTAGATTATGAGACCATCCCCTTCAGATGTAAAGGATGCCATGAATATGGACATTTAATTAAGGAATAACCTATAAACCAAAACATGATTGTGTTATAAAAATGAAAGAACAAATGGAAAAGTATACAGAGGGTTTCATGAATCCTAAGAAAAAACATACCTTTAAAACTAAGAGCAAAATGGTCAAAAATTATGTTCCAAAAGAAAGTAATGTAGTTAAAGTGGGAGAAGGAATTGAAATGAAAGGGATATTAATAGGATATTAAGGACACAGAAATAACAAAAAAAAAAGAGGGAGAAGACATCATAGTAGAGTATGATTTCAAAGATGACATTGAAAATCTTCTCAAATAAAGAAGCATAGGGAAGGAGGAGAAATAGAAAAAGAATGAGAAGAAAGGACAACATTTTCAAGAAAAATATATTAGAATTGAGGAAGACAAAGGAAAAGAATCAAAAAGTGGAATTGAAGAGAACATGGAAGGAATAAAGAAAGCCTCAAACCTCAATCATAAAGGAAACTTTGTTAAGCAAATAAGAGGGAAACCTAGTAAGAAAAAAAAAGAGACAATAAGAGACTATGGAAGCTGTAGGGGTAGGAACTCAAAAACTAGTAGATAGTTTCTTAGTAGGCACCAAGAAAAATTATCAATCATAATGTAGATCATATCTTAGAATATAAGGGGACTCAATGCCCCATCCAAGAGGAGATCATTGAGACAACTTATTAATCGATACAACCAAATATTGTGATGATTCAAAAAATAAATTTAGACAACCTTGATAAAAATTTAAAAGAATTTCAGATATCTATAGAATGTAAATAGTAGGAAATAATGATGAAAGATCGGTAGGAGGAATGGCCATCTTGTGGGAGGCTAAGTTAACCAAGATCAAGGTCATATAGGTGAACAAGTAGTTTATATTAAGATAAGTGGTAGAGAGAAAGTTGAGACTAAAATTATGATTGACAAAAATTTATGGAGCTCAAAATAAAGAAGAAAAGGAGATAGAGTTGGTAAGGATAAGAGAGATCATCAATAAAAGATATAATTTATGGGTAATAGGAGGGATTTGAATGCTCGCTTAGAATCAATAGAAAAATAAGGGGGAAAGGAGAGATATAAATATCGAAATAGCTTTTAAGGTTTTGTAGAAAACCTAGATCTTTGGGATATTAAAACTAAGCAAAGGATAATTTACTTGGAGAAATAGGAAAAGAGGGAAAGATTTCATTCTGGAAAGACTATATTTCTTCCTAGTCAAAATGAATTGACTAGATCAAAAGTATATTCTAGAGACAAAGATGTTAAAAGTTTCTGGCTCAAATCACTAACCAATAGCTCTATAGATAACTTCTAAGAAATAACCTAGTAGAACCCCTTTAGATTCAAGAAAATGTGGATGGAGCACCCAAATTTTTCCAATTTTTTCACCCAAGTATGGACTAACCCAAGAAAAATGATAGGAACTAGAATTTTCAAATTTTCTATAAAGCTCTGGGAACTAAAGGAAGGGATGAAAAAATGGAATCAAGACACGTTCAAGAATATCTTTCAAAATGAAGAGGAACTCTTGAGGAAAATCAAGAAGATTCAAGGCCTAAGAATGGAAGGACATGAATTAATTGAGAATCTAAGGGAAGAATAAGAAAATTTTATAATTCTATAAGAAGTTTACAAGGAATAAATATACTAGAAGCAAAAGTCTAGGATCAAATGGCTGAAAGAGGGGGACAAAAACAAAAATTTCTTCCATTTATTATGCAATAATAGGAGGCAAAAAAACTATATCAAAAAGGTGGAGTCACTAACAGGCTATAGTATTGATGATGAATAAGGGATCAAGGATGACTTGATTAGTTATTTGGAAGGAATATTAAGGAACAAAGATGTTACAAATGAGGAAGAATAGATAAAATTTATGAGACACATCCCAAACAAGATAAATCAAGCTAATAATGAAAGCTTAATGAATGATATTTCAATGGTAAAGGTGAAGAGGGAAGTGTTTAAAGTGATAGGAGATAGGTCTTCAGGACCTAATATATTTCCAACCTTATTCTTTAAACATTTTTGGAACCTTTTGGGAGAATAGGTTGGGGATGTAGTTCAGAAATCAAAGAATTCAAAAAGAATGTTGAAGGATTTTAACACTACTTTTTTGGTCCTAACACCCCAAAAAGATGAAGGTAGTTCAACTAAATATTGTAGACCAATTTATCTTTGTAATATGATTTATAAGATGATTTTGAAGTTATAGATAATAATCTACGTAAGTTCCTCCCAAAACTCATATTGTAGGAGCAAGGGGGGTTTGTTAAAGGGAGGAAAATCTTTGATGGCATTGTGATAACACATGAGATTATCCATTCACTAGATTGAAAGTAAAAGGAAAGGTTTGTTGATAAAGCTATGCATACCAAGGCTTATTATAAAGTGGACTATAATTTTTTGGAGAAGATATTTTAGAAGTTTGGGTTCAGAGAGGAATGGAGAAGATGGATAGAGTTACTATACAATAGCTAAGTTCTCTATAATGATAAATGGATCTCCTAAAGGCTTTTTATCATATACTATACAGATTAGATAAGGTGATCCACTATCCTTTTATCTTTTTATCATCATGGAAAAATTATTGGGAAGAAAGATAGGAGCACTCAAAGAAAGAGGTAATGTAAAATGACTACAAGTACCATAGGAGAAACTGCCCACACTCATCTATATTTTATGGATGACACAATGATATTTTCTCAACCCATACTTCAATAAATCAATTAAATAATGATTATTTTTGTAAATTATGAAATATCCTCAAGTAAATCCATTAATATAAATAAATTAATTCTTTTTCATAAATGTATCTCAAAATCTGTAAGGATTCTTATAAAGGATTTTGGGATTTAGGGTGACGGTGATGCTGGACAACTACTTAGGTTTCTCACTTATCAAAGTAAGGGGTGATAATAAAATTTGGTGATCCATATTTGAAAATATTAATAAAAAGTAGAAAATGGAAAGGCAAATATCTTACATATGCAGGCAGACTAACCCTTCTAGGTCAGTGCTACAAACTACCACCAACTACTAGTTCTCTCTATTAAATGCACCTACACAAGTCATAATATAAATGAATAGGATCCTAAGAAATTTTTTGTGGAAAGGAATAGAAGAAAAGGTGAAGATACCCCTTACGAAATGGAAAAAGGTATGTAATCCTGTATAGAAAGGGGGAGTGGGAATAATAAACCTCTAAAAAATGAACCTGACACTTTTAGAAAAGTTAGTTTAGAGAACTCAAACAAGATGGAATGAAACATGGACTGAGATACTTATAGGAAAATATCTTGATGACATTAATACAAGTAGAATTTTTAATTTTAATAATCTCCTGAATAGATACCCTATATGGAATAGTATGAAGGAGGTTAGGGATATCATTGTGAAAGCTTTATTTCACCAGATTAATAATGGAGAAGATATTGAGTTTTGGGAGGACAATTGGATAATAGAAAAACCACTAAAGATAGAACCTAAGTTTTAATCCATCAAATAAGAAAGCATTAGATTATGAGGGGAAAAGGTTAATAAGTACTGGGAAGAGAATATAGTGGTAGGATCCAAAATAGTGAATTGGAAATGTTCCTAGAATAGAGATGAAAACCTAGAATGAAGTTCAAAATGAACTCAATGAAATATTAAAAGGATATAGGATTCCATAGAAACTAGAGCTAGATAATAATAAATTAAATATGAAATGGAATGGTGAATACTCAGTGAGAGAAGGTTACGTTTCATAGGAAGAAGAGTGGAAGATAGATTCTATGACAACTATCTAGAAAAACATATGGAATTCGAAAGCTTGGCCTAAAATGAGAGCCTTCCTATGGCTAGAAACAAATGAGAAGATTTTAACAAGTGAAAATATTAAAAAAAAGAGGATTACAAGGCCTAACCAGATGTGTGATATGTAATCAAAGTGAAGAGAGTTTGGATAATCTTCTACTCCACTAAAATTTTGCTTTTTATCTATGGAATATGTATGTAAGCAAATTCAATTTGAGATGGAGCACATGTGATGGACTATGTAACCAAATGAAGGCTTGGAATTGGAATAAGGGGATAAATATTATAAAAGATATATGGAGCATGGGACTGAGATTTATAACCTAGAAAATATGGATGGAAAGAAAGAAATGTATATTTGAAGTAAAAATAGAAATAAAATGGCTAAGGATGTATGAAGGGAAGTGGAAGCTAGCATTTTCTAGGTCATCATGGTTTCTAATCAAACCAATAATAAGGAGATGAATATAGAGGAAATAAAAATTCTCAAAAATTGGGGGGAAGCTAGGAGAATATATGAACAAATAAGGCCAAGTGAAAAATAAAAGAAAAGTCATTTGAGAAAAGAGGTGAAGTGGATGCCCCCAGAGCCTAACTGGTATAAGGTGAATTTGTATGGTGTGTTGAAGCATAACCCAGGTCAATTTAGGGTAGGATAAATAATCAAATATCACCTTAGGTAGGTAAGAGCCTTTAAGGTGATTTTGATGGATCTTAATACTAATAATGTAGCAGAAGTGGAAGGGTTAGTGATGGGTCTAAGGATGGCCATTGAAAAAAATATTAAAAACCTAGAAATTGAAGGAGATTTGAAGATTATTATGAACATGTTGGAATAGAAAAATTTAAATTTAAATTGGAGGATTCAAGGGGTGGATAAATAATAAAATAATTGGTGTAAATAATTCAAGGGATTAAAATTTAACCACATGTTATGAGAAGAAAATAACACAACTAACTAGTTTGTGAATTATGGACTTAGACTAGATGCAAAATAAAAAAAGAAACTCAAAGAATAAATGGGAAGAGGATGATTTGAGGGAATTAAAATATATAATACAAAAAGAATTTTAGAATTAAAAATTAGTAAGGGGAACTATAGAATGTCAAAAATAAATAACATAATTAGTGTCAAGAGGCATAGAAGGAAAGTAATGATGTCAAGGGAGTAGTATAAGAAGGTTTTGTTGCATGTTCAATTTGGTAAGAGGACATTAGATTAAGGCACAAAACTAAAAGGGACTTGGAGATTATACAATAAAATGTTTTTATAATAATTCCTATTAGATGTAGAAATAGGATGACATATAATGACTTTTCTAAAAATATTTTGTTAACACTGCAGTGACTTGGTTGTTTCTATTCATAGAAAAGAGTGAATTTATTTGTGGTCTTAGTAAGCATTGCACTAGAAGGAAAGGTTGGAAATAGTTTTTAAGAGGGGAAACTTTCCATATCAATATAATAAGGAGGAATATTAGATGGAAATTTTAGCTTCAAGAATATGAATAGAACCACTAGTGTTTGGTAGGGGGTACACAAGGTACTTAAATAAATAATTAGAAGGCTAGAGGGCTCAAGGATTCTTTAGGATATAGGAGATATATAGAGGCTATCATATTTTTTGGATTACACTAAGCTATAGATAGACTTGTAAACTAGGTTAGGGATAACACAATCAATTGTAAAAAGGATGTATGTATCTTTAGTGGGTATAACCATAGTAAAACAAGTAGCTAAGACTAGAAGACTATTTGCATACATATTGTGGAAATAACAATGATGAATAAAGAGAGATAACAAGAAATGAGTAAACATAGAATCAAAGGCACTTTTAGGCCAAATGAAAGACATTTTAGGAAATAAAGACATTTTCAAGTAAGTGTGCAAGATCATTCCTAATATAATTTTGAACTAACTCTTTGCTTTCAACAATATTGTTTACTAATAATACAATTTTATGGTTTAGCAAGAGAGGAAATTGTTTATGAAAATTGTATAGATTATTTTGAGCATTTAAAATTATACTATGCAATGAGAGATGTTTCCAAATAAAGCATGAAATGTAAGGGAAGATATTTCAAACAATGAAATATATTCTTAACCATATAAAAATACATAAAACATAATAAACTATCCTAGATAATGCCCTAAACAAGCTAAATAACTAAAACAATTAAAACCTAACATGTATACTATTGCAAACAAATAGGAATTTCACTTTGCATAGAAAAGTGCCCTCATATCAAAATCAAAATAAGTGTGCAAACTTTCTACCAACTGAATATCCAAGCTAGAAAGCAATAAAGGAGGAGGATTAGGCTGTGTGTGGGTTGAGTCCAAACCAAAAGATAAAATTTGTGGAAGAGGTGAAGGAGAGTCTGCCAACTGAGATAGATCTAATAGATGGAACACAAAAATCATTACAATGGAGTATTGAGGAATCTAAGAGTAATCCATAAGCTTAAGGAACATTGTAGAGAGCAATGTGAATTACCAAGATAAGTTACAAAATATTAGGGCATCCCCTATCATAATTAAAACTAAGTGTGCCAAGAATGAACTAAGTGAGGTTCAAGAAGTCAACCAAGCTTTGAGAGTGATGATCCAAAAAAAAGATCAATGCAAAAATATAGGATAGATAGGCTAAAATGAATTATAAATATTCATATAAGGCAACCCTAATCTACCAAAGGCCAAAAATTAGTTGTTTCTAGCCATTTAGGCTAAATTGGATCCTTTTTTGGATGTTATGCCCAGGCCATGGTCTATCCCATGGCTTTTTAAAGGAAATATGTAGCCTAGGTTATGGTTTTCCTCCTTAAGCCTTGTCTTAGGTCAAATGGCCACTCTAAGTGGTCAATAGGCCTACATAAGAACCTTAAGATGCATCTAGAGGGCCTATCTATGTATAAAAGGGTAGTAAGGTGGTAAGGATGTGTAAAGGATGGATGTATGATGCAAGAAATATCCATGTGAGTGTAAAATACCTCTAAGTGGGATAACCAAGGTTGGTAGTCTGCACATGAGTTGATGTGTAATCAGAGGGAGGAGTAGGGTCATAATAAGTATGATTACATATGCCATTGAGGTACAAGCATTCAATGTTCAACTGAACACGAAGTGTTATGCAATACCTAGAGTCCACACAAGAAAAAAAGAAAGTAAGAAGTAAAAATATAAAAGAGAAAATTACTTATACTTACCAGATAAGAATATCAGTGGAATAACTCAATGATACAATCCATGGGTGAAAGTGAAAATTCTATGTAATCCAAATCCAAATCCAACTCTAGCTTTAGCTCCAATGCCAATGAAGAAGGGATATAAGTGATATCAAATCAAATCATATAATATAGAATGAAATTTACTAACACATCTACCTTAGCATTCTCCTTGAAAGGGATATGGGTGACTTGGATGTCCTTGAAGGAGAGAAAATCATTTTCTACCTCAAAGAGGGGGAAAAACTTAGTGCTAAGAATGACCCAAGCACCAGTGAGCTGATACATGGTTAAGAATGAGTCAAATAGAAACTGCACATATCATGTGCCTAACTCACAAGCATCAGCCAAAGTACCAATGACTTCATGATACTTAATGACATTATTCATCTCAATGGTAAGGAAGAAACCAACTATAATAAGCTCATGGCCCCACAGATCATTGATAACCCAAGCTTTAGTAGCAGGTCTAGGGTTGCCTTGAGTTCTTCCATTGGTGTGAATCACCACTGAGAAGTGCACCATGATGGGGTGTTAATTCATGTAAATGTATCATATGGTTCTCATAGTGTTTAAAACACTTCTCATTTAAATATTCAAAGAATATTTTGCATGAGTTGTTGGTTTTGATCTCCTTGAGATTTGTGGTGTAGTGGACAAGCTATTTGATAGTTTCAAAAAAATGATTATGTAAATGGTTGTTGGGAGTAACCATGGTCCTAAAGTTTTGTGAAAGATGAAATTTATTATTTATAATTATTAATAAATTATGATCAAAACCTAAATTCTAAAAACCTAATCTAGCATGCATATTTATAATGAAAGAGTAAACTATAGTGATTTGATTTAAAAATGAGAAAATAGGAAGGGTCAGGAAGAAAATAAGGATGTTTCTATTCTAAGTTCAAACATCATGACAAAGCTTAATTTTCATCAAATAAACTCAATTCAAACTAGCATATGACATGAAATTACCAAAAGTACAGATCTTATCATATACCAGGCAAACGTTTAAGGATATTTGAGACATTCAAATTAGAAATCAAATTCACTTTAATATTTACTCAAAAAGGAAAATTGCATTAGCACATCTTCAAGAAGAGAAATGAAATTGAAATGAATCTAAAAATTTTCATTCAACCTAGAATAAGATAAAATTAACAAATTTGCATTAACATATACACATCTATAATTCATAAAATCAATTCAAATCTAAACATCAATTGAGAAACTTGAGGAAGCAACCATGATAATAAACAAATATGAGACAATCTTTGTAGAATTATCTTGCTTACATTACTTGCTCCAAAATTTACACAAAATTTTTAATCTAAAAAAATCCTCCCCTTTTACAATGATAATACCTCCTTTTATAGACAACCTGTGAGGTATGTTAACCACTAATTATAGAATGAAAATTAGATAAGTGTCAAGGACAATTATCATTCTACAACATTATAGAACTAATGATACTTTTCAAATGTGACTAACTTACAATCCCTTTGCTTTACAAATTACATATGATTTTATAAAATAGAATATTTTCTTAAATGATTTACATATATTTTTGTACAAATAATATCCTAAGTCAACTCAATTGAATTTGAGATGCCCCTGTAGCTGTAGCTTCTTACATTTGAGCCAAAATATTCATGGATTTGTCATATTATCCATCAATTAATTTGAGTTTGATGATTGGGTCCATGAGAAACTCCTCTTCTTTCCCTACCAAATCTTTTTAGACCTCATAAGCTTTATCGTTACTTATTTAATACTCATGGCATTAATAATCTTCTCATCTATTGATAGGACCATGTCCAAGATACATTTTATATCAACTCTTGTAGTTCCCTTGATTTTATTTTTAACCTCTTGGATTAATTGTGTTTCCTTATACTATAACTCTTCATCACTTATCAAACCTATAGGACTAAGGATGGTTGGATCCTTGATCAAGCCTCCTAGCATTTGTACCATTTTGTCCTCCATTTTCTTGAAATCATTTTAAATTCCTTCCATGCCTTTAGACCACTTATCCATGTCCTTTAATTTATCCATAAAAATTATCATAAACATATTCAAATGTGATAGGCTAATTATTTTAAGCTCAATAATCTGGTCTTCCATCAGTATCTTGATTAATGCCTTCATTTTCTTGTCTAAGGCTTGCCATTGGTTAACTTGATTCAAAGCTATGGAATGTTTCTTTTTCACCATGTCCATTTTAGACCTTATTATCTTAAAATAATTGAATATATCATAGATAAATTCTTCAAAATTATTGAAAATATCCACTAGGATTGATAGAATGGATTAATCGTATAGATTCTTCTTCTCTTGATTTAACCCTTTAATTGTAGTTTGTAACCTCTCTGCCTAGGATTGTCGTAGCTCTAGAACATCTTCTTAAAATATAGGGTCCTCCCATAGTATATATTCTCTTTTCTAGGTTAACTGAACTAAAGGTTCAACCTTTTGATGAAAAAATTCTTGGCCTCCTTCCATGACCACTATTTCAATGACTCTTTATAAGCCTATAGAAATTGGATCATATCTGACCCCAATTCAAGACTAGCCCATTTACTTGATTGGAACCTCTACTTATGATTCAAATTATAATTGAGTTGGAGTAGCCAATCTCTTTGCTACTTCATATTTTAATGCTATGATCTAAGCTTTCAATTCTTGTTGCATAGGAATATTTGTAGTCTTTACTATGGTCTATGGATGATAAGCAGTAGGTATTCTCTCCAACCTTGGCTCATATATGAACCATTCAGGTATAGATGGTCCATATATTGGATTATCTTCACTAAATATATTTATCTCTTTCAAAGGAGGAGTGATGGCCACTTTTGGTTTCTTAGATTTTGAGATAATTGCAGTCTCAAATTTACTCTTAGGAGGATCAATGACTCCCAAGACCAGTTATTATTGTTTTCCTTTATCCTAATTGGTCTCCTCAACCTTCTCCTCTACATCTAAGTCTGATTCATATGTCATGGATAACATTATTAATATATCCACCACATATTCCTAAGGATATAAAGCTATCACGTGAACCACTTTTTGAGGTAACTCTTATTCTATTACTCCAAAAGTTATAGGGATTGAGGAGATTGAAGCAAGCTCACTTGGTTTCCTTTCTTCAATTTCATGTTCTATTTGTATATCTGCTAATGGAAGCCTAGAAGAACCAACATCTATCAAATGATATTGCTTTGGGCCAAGTTTTCATCTATACTCTATATTTTTATCTCTTTACAATATAGACTTAGGATTTATATTATGTTCTTTTAGTATTCTAGAAACTTCATAGTAGGAGGCTACCTTGATGTATAAAAATTCAAATTAACTAGGTTCATACTCATAGGGCATATCTAGAATACCTTTGATTCTAAAATTCTCCTTTACTCTACCATATGGATCCCATTGTCTATAATCATCTATCTATAGGTTGAAGGAAAGCCCATGTTTTGAATTATCTTCAATATGGTCCCATTGCTTGAAAATGGTTTTGAAAATAGTCATGGGAAAACTTTGTAGCAGTCCCTTTCTCTTAGTCTTGTAAATGCCATAAATCCCATTAAATAATTGGTATGTAATTTCTTGTACTGCAAACTTGTCAAGCACATGAACTAGTAGTTTGAGAGGAGCAGTTTGGGTTCCTTCAATTCTTATAACTATGTAATTAGGATATATCCATATGTCTCCTATTTCCTCAATATAATTCTTGATTAAAGGGCTTATCCTCATCATGGGGATACTATTAACCAAATTTAACCTTTAGGTCAAATTTGGACCCCTATAGGTAAAAACTTGGTTTTATAGATGTTTAGGGTCTAAATATTTATCATAGGCTATATTAAAGTTAATTTGATGTTATCTAATGCACTTTTAGCCTTAGTCATGCTCTAGTGGGTTTATTTTCCATTTTGAGTCTTTTAGTGGGATTTTAAGGGTCATTAATGCAAGTTTCATGGTTATTAAGGTGATAATGTGTTATTTTTTCCTTTAAAATTTCAAATAGGTCAGTTTAACTATTAGGGATGTCAGTTACATCAGAATATTGCATGTTTTCTAATTGAAATTCAAGATTCAATTGAAAAGGGGAGCATTTGGCACTTGTACAGCCCATGGGGAAGTGTGCCATGTGGTAAATGATCATGGAAGGAATATTCACCTTATTAACACTCATACAAATGTTTTATTTTATTTATAAGTTCCAATTTAAATCAAAATTTTTTTTATTCTTTTCTTATTTTTGTAGACATACAAAAGTGCCCTGCAGGTTTGTGCTTAGTGTGGACAACTGAAGAGGTTTTAGAGAAAATAATTTTTGGGAGGTTTTATATACTCAAATACCTTAATTTAAATATAAAGAGTGAAAATATTTATCAATGTTTCTTCATGAACCATCCCCATGAAATTGACTATACTTTTTTGCTAGTTATTTCATCCACCCTATACGTTTTGTTCCATTTTAGTCAAATCCATATGAAAAAATTAGTGATGTTGAATCCATAGGATTTTATATACCTTATTATATGGTATAAAATCTTATTTTCATTTTTCATAATGTTTTGATGAGCAAGTTAGTCCATGTTGTAGGAAGGTGCCACCATGTGTAGTCTCAATCAAAGTTATTTTTGTTGCAAAAGGTCAGTTTCCTATAAATGTCTCATGTAGTTGATAAATGATGTTACATAGGTATTAGAGCCATATGAATACCTATTTACATTTTTTGGTTTCACTATATCATGTTTTGGGTACCTTGTAGTCTTGCCATCTCTAATAGTCAACTCCATGCCTAACTTCAGTTGTAGTCATATGTATGGGCTTGTCCATCTTGTTCATGGAGTTGTATTCAAGGTGTATCAATTTTACAAGCCATAAATATTTTAATATATTTCATTTATATCTTTTTTAAAGTTTAATTTTGATCACATGCTCATTCTCCAAGCTAAAATAGTCATGAGATGCCTCTACTTGCTCTATTCCATATATATGCAAGTGATTTTCATGTTAAAAGGAATGTTTGAAGCTTGTATCAAGATGTAATTATTGTCAATAATTCATTTGGAATGTTTAAAATAGGTTTGATCTACCCACAAGGCATTTTGTCTACCATGTTTCTCTTTTCCACATTCACTATCCACATTCAACTCATTTTCACACACAAGCATCTCATGATGATGTCACCAAGCCTTAGTATTGGTTTTAATATTTTTTAAATGTGAAAATTTAATTTGAGGGTATTGAGGGAGGATTTAGACCATTGAAATCAAATTAAAATTAGTACTGCTCATTCCATGACAACTAGAGAAGCTTTATTGCCTGTGTTTGAGATGTTCATCTACAGGTGTATGAGCAGAGCCTTGATGATTCTTGTGTGGATATTTAAAAAATGAAAGAAGCATCATTTTGGATTATAACATGTGACTTGACCCTTGTATAATTTTTTAAGTGTTAATGATGCAAAATAATATGTATATTACTATGGTGAATCAAGAGATTGAATTCTAGGACACTTTTCCTAAAATGTCAAAATAGAGGTCTAGGGGGTTTTTATATACCTATTTCAACATGCTTACAAGGTGTCCCAAGGCATCTAAATAGGTGAATATGATATACACTAGTATGGACAAGGGATATTCTAAGAATGGATGTAAAATATTAAGTGTAAAGAGGTCGTTAGAGGCCTCAAATATGCCTCTAAAAACATTAAAATCAAGCACTAGCATCTACAGGTCTTAAGTTATAAATGAACTTTTGACACCCTAAGAAGCAAATAGGAAAAACCCTGATGAATAAGATGTTTCAATTGGTTTAATGGCACAAAAATATTGTTAAGGTTATCAAGAGAATATTTAGAGATGGTCTTGTAATCTCTATGGCCATCTACAAGTGTCCTTCTAATAGGGAATAGACACCTATAGTAGTCAAAAGCAAGCTTTCTCATTCTAAGGAATGGAAACTTAGTTAGAGGTACAAATATAATATATAGTGATTAAAATGTATACTAATTTATCAAATGTTTTCCATGGCTCTAAAGGAATGTCTCCCAACATCATAACCCAATCTTAGTTGAATCAAAAGGACACCTACAATAGGGTCTAAGGGCAAGTTTCTAAATCTAAGCAAGAGAACATAGTTTGTGAATCCAAAAAGCATACAAGTGAGTACAAGGTGAATATATATGTTATGTGTCCTTAGGGTGGTTCAAGGAAGTCCTTTCATATCATCACCAAGTTCAAATGAGTAAAAGTAACCTACATGCAGGGTGTCTTAGTCAACAGGTAGTGGAGGACTTAGTTGTAACCAAAAGTGAACATGAAGGCCAAATGGTAGGTAATAATTCTGATAAAAGTAAGTGACCACCTATATGATTATCATTATCAACTTCATTAACTAAAATTTTTTTTAGGAAGGCCTACTTAGACCTCTTGAAAACATGTATACACATATAATAGGGTATAATCTTGGTGAAGGTAAGAGGTGAGTATGCCAAAGAGGTAGAGAACGTTTTCCATTAGTTTGAGATGATACATGTTTGATTAATTAATTTTTTAAACAAAATCCAATACCAATTAAATATTCTCAACCACTATTCCCTACTTGTTCAAATGTCATCAGTCCATACAGTTGCTCCATAAAACCTCCTTGCTTAATAGATGAATATGAGGAATATAAATAAAAGTGTTTTAGATGAATTAAAAGATTAATAATAATAAATTTAGGATTAATAACATTTTTAAGGAACCTAGGATCATTGGTTTATTTTTGAAATGTCACTCTTAGGTGGATTTGGGAAAAGGTACAAGAAACATGCTTTTTAGAGGCCTTTTTGGATATTTTGAGTTGGTTAGGCACCTAAATCAAGGAAAAAAACTAAAAAATTTGGTAAAAATAATAATAAATACATTAAAAACTCCAAAAATATTCATTTTACATTGGATAATGGGTATATACCTCACTGTTTTGTCTCAGAGGTCAGCTAGTCAAGGAAAATCAGGTTTTAGCAAAGCAAGCTAATGAGGCCAAAAAGGGATAAAGAAATTTATGGAAGGTTTGGTAAACCCATATAAGAATTTTTTAAGGTGTATTAAAGTAAAATAGGTGATAAATAACATTTTTCCAGGCTAAGATCTTCCAAGGTGCCCAAAATATCCTTGCACCCAGTCCAACTAGGCAAGCTTTCATTAGGCTTAGTTAGTGGATGAGAGAAAAGGAAGAAGAGGAGTGTTTGGAAAGTTTTGTGGTGATATTATAATATTTAATGAGGTTTAAATATTAATAATTTACCAAAAAAACCATTGAAAAATTAGTCCAAGTAGCCAAAGCTATCTGGGTACAGGTTAGGCCTATTAGGCCTTTAAGGGACCTAAAACTAATTGGGGGTCTACCTTCATTTATAAATTGTGTGTGTGTGTGTGTGTGTGTGTGTGTGTGTGTGTGAGTGATTAGTATATTATAGGGAGGAGTAAATAGACATTTAAGAGCTTTTTATATGAAAATAAACCTATAGGAAAATTAATTATAACTTTATGACAGTCCAAGCGTGAAAAAAGGGTAGAAATAGGCTTGATGGAGTGAATTCAAGTATTCACATATCCTATAAGAGTTTACATGGGAACCAAAGGAGTTCAGAGGGGTTATTAGGGTCCTTCCCTCAACATCAGGTTTGTGTCATTTCAATGTTATAACTTTATGAACAATGCTTAAGACTAAAAATTGCCTAAAATCACCTACTAAACCCTCAGTCAAGACCTTGATAGAGAAAACAAGCTTGGATAGCTATCTATATGACATATTTTGAACATGAAATCTATTATAAATTGAAGAGTAATTACTTACGATTCCTCCCATACTTTTTATTTGTATATAATTGTATTGATAGGGGTAAAATATGGTTTTTTACCATTTGGTGTGTATTACAAGTTCTATGAGGTTCTAAGAGATGAAATAAAGTTTGGAAGAAATATATATAATTTTAATAAATACCTGTGGTCATTTTATTCTAATTAAAAACTCCTAAGTATCAAAAATAGAGCTCTCATCTTAGCCAGTCAAAATTGGCATAGTGAACATAAGGGTGAGAATTGTGAAAACCTCAAGTATATGTCATTTTAAGGTGAAAATAAGAAGTCTAAGGTCATTTATGGTATTTAAGAGTGTCATCCATTCCATCCCATGGATTTTAATATAAAAATTATGATAATTTTGAGGCCAAATGTGAGGGGTGATAGAAAAGAGCAGTTTTTTAGACTACAGGTAGTGATGGCTTCCTTCATGGAGTTTCTAGATGAGTAGTACTAAAAAAACTACATGTATATTAATGTATAAAATCCTTACCTCTCATCCCAATAATTATACCTATCCCTAATCATTTTTGGGATGTTTAAATAGGTCCAAATCATGAAGGTAATTTTTTGAGCTTAAATGAGGAGTTTCATGCCATTTTTCATAATTTCATGACTTGTATGGACATTTGGAAATAATACCATTGCATGGTTCATTTAAAATATATTTATCATGAAAATTTAACCTCTTTTTTATATTTATAGGTGTCCAAGTGACCTTTCAACTTTCCTTGTCTCACCCCTCTCCCAAATGCTATAAATATTGACTTTTTTGGCTCTTTTTGGAAGCCTCCATTGGTTGATGGTGAAAACCTAGAAAATGTTGTACTTAAATATCTCTTAAATCAATAAAAAAAGTTAATTTACCTACTTACATATGATATAATTGATGTTTATTATAATATTGTTGGTTTTGTCTAGTAGAAGATGATCTTTTCTAGCATTTTATACTTGATTGTTCACTAAGTGTGCAGAAGAGAAATTGTTACAAGTATTTTTCAGTGTTATATTTCAAGTGTAAAAGTTTTGTATAATTTGTTCATGTATTTATTCTCCAAAATATTCATTCATTACCCTCCGTAGTAGCCAAATACCTTTTTAGACCTTGTTTATGAAACATTGATGTAACAATCTATCTTATGTTGTGAGTTTTTTGTAAGGAAAGATTTTTTTTATCTAAGTAGTATCAGTTCATTCAATATAAGGAAATAAAATATTGGTGGAAGACCTTTTAGTTTTATTAACCTTTTTTATCCAAAGTTGATAGGTAAGAAAATACTTCAAATAATGCATCAAGGGAACTAGCCCTTCTAGAGATTTATCTCACCAAATTGTTACCTAAAACAAGAGATATGTTTCTATTGTGCCACTTGGATGGGGAGAGATAGGCATCTCCTGAAGGGGTATAAATCCAAGTGACAATAGATACCATCAATGGTTTAGCTCAAATTAAGTTAAATATAGCCACATATGAACTACATATGGCCTTTATATTTGTAAATGTGCAATTTGGAGTAGTAATAAGATATAGTTTGGGTACTATTAGAATACCATTCCCTTTGGTTAGGGATTTTGGTGGTGGAACATAGGGAATATAATAGATATGACATCATGTATATTTCATTTCTCTTTATTATCTTAATCCCATAGATCTTCCTACTCAAGGAAATATTTATGATTTCACCTAAATGGGGAACTACCATTTCCTCAATGATGAAATAAACAACATGCACCCATATTGGTTCAACATGTGTTGTATGTGCAAATCCATATAGATTTTTTATCATGGTCATGACCATTATAACCCCAAGTCTAAATCAACTTACAAGAATTTTCTTTATAGGATCAAAAATGACCTTGTTACCAACTTCCAACCACTTTGCTAGGATGTCCATCATGGTATGTTTTTAGGACCATATATTAATAGAATCCAGGTGTTTTTGGGGGTCTAGGAAATTTATAGTAAGACTCAAAATCATCAAGGGATATATATGAAATTTTCCTTAGACTAGGTTCATGAATAAAAATATCCTTTTCAATTTTAGTATATTTGAAAATAGGACTCATGACATCTATAAAATGCAGTACCTCTAGTTTAGCAATGGCATAATGGAGTCCAATCATCTAAATTACTACTATGTCATCATAGAGTCTATTCACTGGAAGTAATTTCTCTCCTTATTTGGTCAAATTCCCCTGGTTCTCAATTATCCATAACAAACTAAAACAATTATTATCTCTAGTGTTTAATGATGAAACTACAAACTTTATATCTTTGAAAAATCAACCTTCTACATCTAATGATAGGTATAGTTAAAATTATTTCTTTGAATTAACTATGTATGTTACCATTATTATGACTATAATAAAATTGTGCAATTCAGAATGATAATTCAAATCTTGTGGCTATCTGGTTGAACTCCTTGAAAATGTTTGATCACCAAACTCTATATTATATCTCAAATTAGTGAATTTAAGAATAATTTAGGGCTTTCCATATGTTCTAGGGCTTTTTAGAGGTTCAAATAGAGCATTAATGGTGGAAATTAAGTTTTAAACATGTGCTTTAGTGATTTAGATCATATTTGGATCTTATATGTATATGTTCACATGCTTGGGTCCACCAAATATTTTGATATGATGTGTTTTCCTATGTGGCATCCCTTTGACATACTACTTATTTAATTTCAAAACATGATGATTGTCACCTTGGACATGTGTCATCATCTCATGTTCCTTATAAATTAATTAAATTCACTCTTTTAATCTCATAAAGAGTCTCTTAGCCTTAACTTTCAATGTGACCATCGATCTTTGATCTAAGATTCTAAGATTGTGCCACTTGGAAGCTCTGCATGTCTTTGATGTACTCTACTAATAATCTCCATCTAATTAATTATTTTATACCACATGGAAATATCATATTTAATATAAGCTTATTGATTTATTAACCTATTTCATACTATCAATTTCCATCTAATAGGTTGAATATGTACCATTGATATTAGATCTATATGATCAAATGAATGCCATTGATATAAGAAGTATACAATCAAATTTGGACCATTTATCTGTATTCTATTGATTTAATTAAATATAGACTATTGATTTACATCTAATTCACCATGAGTGTGACACTTTTCACTATTATGTTCAATCTCTAAATCCTTTTTCATGTTGACTTAGAGCTCACCATTAGATATTTATTGCATGATCTAACATGCACCTTCAATCCTTAATCATGACTTATTAACTCAAGTGATCATCCATGTGCCATTGATCTTAAATCTGATCTTCCAAGATTTTTCCACTTGGTAGCTACATGTGTAATTTGTATCTATGAACAAATAAAATCAATGAAATAAGTGCTTGGGATATAAAAATACTTAGGATAAATTTTAGAATAAGGTTTTAATGAATTAATAAGATTAGTTAAAAATTAGGTTAAAATTGAGCTAAGATTAAAATGTAATAAAATGACCCATCAAAAATATGAACCTATTTTAATAAATAACTTAGGCTAAGTAACTTAGACTAACATTTTGAACATTATTTAAACTTAGATTCAATTAATCAATTAGGGACCAAAGGCTAGCATAATGTTTTAAATGAGACTATATTAGTTAATTGACAAAGGGTCAAATTAACATTCAAGCTTAAGCCCATGAACACTTGTTCATTCAAATGGATATCCATAGATCCTACAAGATGGAAATACATGAGTTAAATATTAGCAACATTAGATAAAATCAAACAAAGCCTATTTGCTAACATGCTAATGAAATTTAAGGTAAAACATGATGCTCAATAATGCACTCTAATCAATTTGGATGCCAAATTTCTAGCATAATTTGAAATTTTTAAATAAGAGTCCTCATTTTTTAAAAATGAGGGTATGTTGACCTCAACATAAGGGTCAAGGATGCATGACTAAAAAATGTGGAAAGGTGATCTCAAAATGAGGTAGGATAATCAAGTTTCATGAGAGAAATGGATAATGAAGCCAAGTTGTAAACATATTGGTTGACCAATACTAGCCATGATAAGAGGTAACAAGGGAAATTAGGGGGAAGTTTTTAGAAGATGAATACCAATAAGAAAGACTAGAGTAAGTCTCAAACTACTGTAATTAACTAATGAACCCACCTACAACCATGGATAAAAGGAGAAAATAGGAGGTATAATGGATTGACTATGGAGAAGTAGAGAAAAAACTAACTAAAAGAGGCATGGCAGGAAACTTCTATCCATTGGTGCCCATGAGATAGGGATCAACTCAAGAAGTCAATAGGGACTCAAAAGGGGTCTTGGGGGCCAACATGGGCCCAAGGAAACCTAGGATTAAAAATTGGAGGCTGTCAATTGGTTTATAATGGGATAAAACATCTAAGATGGAGGTTCGTGAGCTGGGATAAAAAGGGTAAAACACCCAAAAGGGGCCTACAAAAAGCAAGAAAAAGGGCTAAAAAGAGGAAAAAAGAGTGAAAATTGAATCATTTTCACACTTATTTTAACTCTGAGAGAGCCTAAGGAGGGCCTAATAACCACCAAAGCCTAAGTAGAGCAAATGAGAATGTGGGAGTAAACCATAGGAGCACAAGATGGTCTAGGTAAGTCCTCTGATCAAAATTTGTCAAATTTTATTCATTTTTTGGGTTTAGACTCCCAAAAAACATTTTGACTAACTTTGAATGATTTGATGGTTGAATCAAATGGAAAAAATAGTTAAAATGACTAGGAGTCTGAGGGGGACACAAAAAAAAGATGGGAAGTCAAATAGTGGTCATAGGAGAGAGAAATATGAAGCCTTGGGGGCTTTTAAAAGGGCTATGCCCCAGGCCATGGCCTTGCTAGGAAAAGTCATGGCTTGGAGAACTACCAGGTTATGGGGGTTTTAGATTAGGCTACTTCTAAGCCATGACTTTCCCTAGAAAGTCATGGCCCAGGGAAAAAGGCCCCAGAATAGGTCTTAGGGAGCCTAAAAAGGCTCAAAAGGCCCAAAATAGGTTAGAGAGGAGGGGAAATAAGAAAATAGATCAAAACATTTATTTATAAATTTGCTTTGTGTATTTTATGGCCAGTGACACTAATCCATTTTCTTGTTACTTGGTTGTGTAGACACATGGAAGAGTGAGTGTACCAACAAAGGGAGAGCCTTCATAGGAAATGGAGTAGCCAACATAGAGAGATAGACCATGTGAGGTGACCAAGTAGAGAGAGTCCCGTCATGGTTGGCTAAAGAGGTAGATGCTCTACCTATGGAGGACCATGATCCCCTATGAAGTGCATGACTTTAGAGATAGGTACATGTGCCTTTATTGCTTTACTCTAAGGACCTAGTGAGTACATTGGTGGTCACATGGGTACCTAAAAGACACGTAATCTAGTTGGGGCATAAAATAGAGGCCATCTTGACCATTGAGGGAATCTACCTACTCTATGGGATAGAGCCTATGGGGAGGGAGATAAAGCTATTATAGGTGTAGGATATAGTCATAACAAAGCTCTACCTAGTGGGACCCCATTGAGAACAAGAAAACCATGGAGTATAGATCACATAACTATCACCAAGGGTACCACCACTATAGAGAGTGATAGTGAGAACTATGGTCAGGAGGCTCTATACTAGCTAGAGTATGAAGAGACTACCACTATCTTGGATAGGAGTTGTCCAATGAGTAGATGGAGGATAAATATATGTGTGGAGTCATTATATTCTATGTGGCTATATTAATATCTAAATCACATCTAGTGCATAGGGTCAAGAGGATTGACATAGCCTATCCTACTCATGTCATGGGCTTATGATAGACTCCCATTGACATGATCAAGGACAACATGGGGTATAAATTCATACCCTAGATTATAGGAGGGTATGACATGGTCCTTGTAGTTCACATATAGGGTTGAGCCTATGCAAACCACTTTAGATCAAGATGTAGTGGGTGACTACATCTAAGATCCATACATATCCATGGTGTGGCTAGAGGACGTCAAGGTGGAGATCCATATGGGATAAGAAAATTTCTATAGTCCATAAGGGCCATACCAACATCTAGGGAGATAAGCTATGGTAGTGCAGGAGAGATAGGCATAACCTAGGCCAACTAAGGTTAAGCATAAAGGGTAGCCAAGACATAATAAGGAAGTAGTGGAGAGAGGTAGCCATGATGAGGATCACCACCACCAAGAGGAGCATGACTTACTAAAGGGCCATCAAGGCCATTAGCATGACCAGGTAAGAAAAGTGTATTTGTTAGTATTTTATTACTTTTTAGAATAATAGGGTTTTATTCCTAATTAAATAAATAGGTCTGAATAAAGTAAATCAATGAATAATATGTAGGAATTAAGCTACTAAATTATGTAAATAGATTTGTATTTTTTTGATTTTCTAAATATAGTAATAAACAAGATAAATCTAACTTAGCTTATTCTGAATGATCTAGACTGAGACAAGGCCTAATACTAGAGGAGAAAAATTGGGAAACTATCAAAAACTAGATCATAAGGTTCATTTTTAGATTGGATAGGAGAGTCAAAAGTGGGACACCATGTTATCTAGTGTTATAGTCCTTTTTCAATTCTATTATCTAGGTGGTCTAAGATTTTTGGATTCTATTCGATAGGACTATATTACCCTATCTATGAAATATAAAAGCTTGGAAGGTTGCAGAGCTTGTTGTGCATCTATTTTTGATCTTTTAATCCTTAGGATCTCTTTGTGCTTAAATTTTAATGAAAACTTGGAAAATATAGAGAAGGGGTTAGCGTGTAAAAAATATGCTAGATGCACTTCACACCCCATGTGTGGGAATGATGCCTACATGCCAATACTCAAAGGAGGGATCAAGCTAATGTAGTTCTCCCATTGAAGTGCTTTGTGTAATTATGTATGATAAATACAACCAGATGAAAAAATAGATGTACTTTAGATGGATAAGGATTGATGCAAAGGTTTGAATAAGTTTGAAATGATCTTGGAAGGCTATATCTAGAGAATAGGGAAGAGTGCTGAGTGTACTTGTTTGTATTCTTGCTTCTCTCTTTTAAATGAGTTCTAACCCTTATAAATGGACTTTGAATGCCTTTTATATGGGATTAAATGATCATGGGTTAAATTAATTCATCTTATGCTAACAAGGAAAAGGGTAATGATATAAAGGAATATGACTGTTGAGGACAAAAAATGAACTTGAACAATAGTGCCAAAATCAAGACACCCTAGGTTTCAACACTCCTATCCAAGTTGGGTGTTATTGTCTAGATGAGATGAGACCTAAGGGGATGTATCTAGTCTTGAAAGGGCTACCTAGGTCTGTTAGGGTTAAGTTCAAAAGGTTGTGGATGACTAGGAATCAATGAAAGAATAGCCTATAAGGATTATGTAAGTAGGTAGGAAAACTTATGGATTGGGTGTCATTATCCATGCTTAATTCATCAATTTTATATTTTATATGAATGCATTTGCCTCCCCTTTATTATATTATGCAACAAAGTGAAATAATAGGATAAAGGAAATTAAAAAACATACCTAAATTTACATGTATGGGAGAAGCTCATAAAGTTATCTGATGTTGGATGTGCATAGAGAGAGCATGTTGTGAAGTGTGAATTTGTAATGAAAAAATAAAAGTAGATCAATTCTTACTAGATATGCTATATCTAAAATAAGAATGTACAAAATTTGAATAAGAGGAAGAGAAAGGAATGAATACACCTCACTGGGTACACAAACCAATACAAAACATGTTATGATGTTGGATAATGTTAAGTATGTGTTGAATCAAGAGTAATATCATGAATATAGCTAAGTGATCAATTACACAAAAGATGGATCAATAATGCAAAGGCTATCCCTTTAGCTCCATTATCACCAATGAATTGAAGTTAACAAATCATGCATGTGCTAATTGATGTTTGGACTGTGTTTCTAATCCCTCTAAATAGGCGGCTCAAGAATATAAAGGCTAGCCCTTTGGCTCCATCACTACCTCGTGAAGTGAAGTTATGAAGTGATACCAATATAGAATAGATGTCATATCAAATGGATCATGGAGCTCATGGATGTTTTAGAAATCTAATAATGTGGCATGATATATCATGAATGTATGGTAGAAACTAGGCCACTCTTGGCCATTTCAAAAGATGGAGGTTCAGTTTGTATGAAAGCCACTCCAAAACTTATGTAATAGGCTTATGTGAAAGTCAAATCAAGAACTTAGGTACTCAAAAAGCTAAACTTATATAAAAATTGAACTTGAAAGTGATGCCAACCACTTGTAGATGGAGTAAGGCATGTAACTACTGAGAATGCTTGGATAATAAATTGTACTTGGAAATAAAAGAAAATCAGTATGCCATGCACATTACCCACAATCACTAGTGTCTAGAACATGGATTCTAATATAGAAGTTACGTTAAATACCTAATCAAAAATTGAAAGTGGTAATAATCATTCCATTCATGATAACCACATATATCTATATTCTCTGAGAAAACTATACTAAACTATTGATTCTGACTGATCTAGATGTGCAAAAATTGTATTTAAACTTTTTTCCTATTTCTAGAAAACTTGAGTGTTTTTATGTCTAGGTAGGAGTGCCAAAATGAGGATACACTTGTGTTTGGTGCTACTATTTTTTTGGGTACTATTTCCCTATGTTGAAATTGGTTGCTAATATGAAATTGTCACTATTTTCCTACTCTATTCTAACTGGTTTAACCTATGGATTTTGAACCGAGTGATCTCAATGTTGCTATTTTGATTGTTAGGAGATTTGATCTCTATGACAAAACTCCTATTTGTTTCCCTCTCTTCTAAGGGTAGGAATGATGAACCTATAATGACTTCCCTTAGAAGAAAGAGTCTTACAAGTATGTTAATTTGTACACATACATGATATAGCAATGTTTATATTGAGAGATTTTTAAATCAACAAGGTATGACTAGATAGATATAACAATGAAAAATCTTGTGTCAAGTAATAAAATGTAACTAGAAATGTTATACGTTATTTTTTAGTGGGAAGAATGGAACATGATGTCCATCATGGCATCCAAGAAAACAAGGTAAATGCATGATGTGGATCATGAAATTGCACACATTGAGAATTAAACAAGTAATCAAGAAAACAAGCAAGAAGAAAAAACATACAGGGATGGCTAAGGGGCCATGCAAATAGGGGACATGGGCACATGTCATTCAAACTAGAAAGTAAGCATACAAGGCATGTTAAAATGCCACATACACATACAAGTGAAACAAATAAATTTAGCATAGGGGCCATAGGCACATGGAAGAGTACAAGCAAAGGACATTAGAAAATGTCCAAAGGTATACACATGAATAAAATCAAAGGACATTGATAAATGTCTTAATGCACAAGCAAGAAACAAGCCGAAACTAGAAATGCAACCACATAAGCTATGGTAAGCAAGAAGAGAAAGCATGTAATAACTAGAAAGGTAGAATCACATCTAACTAATCAAACAAAATGTGAAAGTATGTAAAACATGTTTAGTAAAAGACTAGGTAGATGTTAAGAAATACACAAGTGCTAGATACTAGTGAAATTTTGATATAGTAATTTGTGTAATCTAGAAAGGAATGTACTTCAGCATGATAACTTAGAGTATGTAGTGTAGGAATGACATAACCTGGATGGTGTAGTCATGTAGAATATGCCCCTAGTGGGTGGGTATATTGATGAGTGTCTTGAATGTAGAAGTAAGAATGCCCCCTTAATGTGTAGAGTGAATCAATCAAATATCTATAAATCACTACACACACTCAAAAGAGATCAATTGAAGCTTGATAATATAGATAAATTGACATATAATAGCATGAAATAATAAAGTAAGTCCTAACATGATAGTAGTAATGTAAAGCATAGATGATGTATATAATCAAAATGTTTTTGGTATTTTAAGTTTTTTGTATTATTTTTGTATTTTTATATAAGCTATGAACAAGTAAAATTGGGAAGAAATGATACTAACCAATGATTCTCAGATGAGACTCCCTGTCATGGTATCCTATATCAAATAACTAAATCATGCATGATGATGGAGCATGATTGAATGTCTAAGATTGTGAAGCTAAAATCTATGTACATTATAACTACTATAAAATCTCTAAAGTGGAAACTGAATGTGTGGTCCCCCTATAAATCTGAGAAGTGGATACAATTATACGGCTCTTAAGGACCCATCTAGAAGTAGAAGAAGCTTTTTAAATAGGTGTTATCTATGTAGCTACATGAGACCTTATTGTTACTACTCTAGGTATGAATATTATAGATAGAAGCTATCTAGAATCTTGAAACTATGGAGGTGTGTGAATCCTCTATATTGGTGATGGATGCTACAACTGTCACTGGATCTGAAGTGGAAGCAAAACTAAAACTAGAGGAGAAACTTAAATAGGTGGAAGAACTGAAGCTAGTGTTTGTAAGATGGTAGATGGCTCTGAAGTGGGGAGTGGTGACTTATAAGAAACTCCACCAAATATAATAACTTGATTAATGTGAATGAATTTCATGCATCTATGAACTATAGAGGGTACTACCCTAATTTTTTTAATCCATGGTCATCCAAGTAATATGTTAAAAAATACTACACTGGGAACTATAGTGAATGGTGTTGCCAAATATGTAGGACCAACCTATAGTGAAAGTAATATCTTGCCCAATGAACTCTATATATGCCCACTAAAACCACTAATAAATGTGTCTATTAGAGTGATACTCTTCTCTAAATAACCCAAGTACTGTAGTAGTGTCAAGGTGTACATCTTAAGGCTGGAACCATTATCAATAAGCACATTGTGAATAGGCTAATTATGAATATGTGCTCTAATAAAAATTACATTATAACTTTTATTATTATCCACAATATCCTAATCTAATAAATATATCAAAGGTCTAGTTTGAATTTTGGACTCACACACCTATTATACCTCTCAAAGGATGTGCCTCAATTGAAGGTGCTTGGTATGTAGTTGGTGGATGATGTGTATGGTATGTATGGTGAACACTTGATGTGTCCTCTTTCTTTGGTTTAGAATGTTGTGGAAATAGATCTAAAAATATTTTCAGAACTTTATCTTGTGTTGGCTTTTTGCCTTTAGAGGTTCAATTGAAGTGCCCAAATCAAGTAGATTGTCATCTATCAAGTCCTATATCTTATGTCTCAAAATGATGCATCTATTTATTGTGTGTGGCTTGGTTCCCTATGAAAATTAAAAAATTCATGCTGATCATGTCCCCATGGAAGAGGCTTTTCTAGGTTAGCTTCCTAAATAGGAGGGAGAGATATGATGTTACATTCTAATAACTATTATAAAACCCTAGCTCAAGAAACTAGTAGATTGGTAAATGCATGATGAGGAGGTATTGATAAAACCATGTGCTGAAGGGGATCTAAAGTTGCATTGTTTTTTGGTTGATTCTAATTCTTATTGTCATTGATTTTGACCTTGTATGGGACTTTGTTATTACTCTTGTTTTTTGTGTCTGAGATACTTGAGTACTTATGTTTTCCCATTAAAGTTCTCTTGACTTCTCTTCCCTTGAGTGTGTGACACATTTTAGTGAAGGAAGAGAATATTTTGAAATAACATATTCATGCAATGTTGGTAGAAGGCTCTATTTGAAGATGTCCTATAGATCTTGATCGGCCATGGGGCTAGTTAGCTTAGCTACAATAGTCTTGTTTCTAAGAACATAATCTATGAGGGGCTCATTTGACCTTTGTTTCTTCTATGAAATATATGCATAAGAATCCTTATCACTAATGTTAATACTAAAATGTGCTAGGAACATGTTTGCTAAAGGATTAAATGTTGTGACTGACTAATTTGGTAGACTATAAAACCATTGTAAAGCATAATCCTTTAGACTCCATAGAAATAACTTGGTAAGTAGCTAGTCATTGGGTATATAATCCAAACATGATACATGGAAATATCTCAAATGTATCTCTAGATCACCCTTACCATAATATATAGTGAGCTTGAGTTGAATAAAACTTGGTGATAAGGGTGTTGAAGAAATGTGGCATGCCAATGGTGTATGTAGTAAAGCAAAAAAATCAAATGATTGTGTAGCTCTAGAAACACCTTTCTCAACATGTTTCACCTTGGATTAAATATATATTATCTATTGCACAAGGGCTACTAGATCAAGATATAGGGATGTACTAGCTATAGATGGTGGCATAGAAGAAGGTTGGGTTGTTACAAGGTTTTTCTGAGACATAGTTGCCCCTATAGTGTCATTTGTTACTAGATACTCTAAATGACTAGAAGACTCAAATTGTTTATTATTTTTTATTTCCATGATGGATTGTAAAATTAGTGTATGATATTTAGGCTATTCCTTAAGTCTTCCTCTAAAATTTTGTAGAACCAAATATTTGTTGAGGATAACTTCATTATCAACAAGGAAGTGAATCAATAGTCATATATGGTGGAGCATGAAAATTGGTGTGTACATCATCATTGGTATTTTCATACTACTCATTATCAAAGTTATCCTCATCAAAATTTGTATAATCTAGATGTGTAGAATCTATAGCTAGAATTTGATTTGGTTGTTTATCCATGGTATATGGTCAAGTTAAAGGAATTTGAGTGAACTCAAGAGAATTACCACTAAGTTTTGCACTTCATCTTGAGGGAATAGATGCAAGGAACTTAGGTGGCATAAGGAAAACAAATTGGATGATAGAAAAAAATAGTAAACTGATATAATCTAAACAAGGAACTAAAATATGCATAGAAAGGATATGAAGCTTTGAAACATGTAAGGTGATACCACAAGAAGAAAAGAGGTGCTAGTATATACAACTAAATATTTTTTAGAAATATTTATGTAAAATACTATGAATTTTTGAATATAAAATTGATTTTCTAAGTTTGATATGCAACTGAAAATGTATAAAATGACTGGCAAAGTACTAAAAATCATTGGGAACTAGTTGATGCAACTAGGGTTTTTTGAATGTATTTTTAAAATTAGTACGATAATTTTAAATTTTTGATATGAATTTATAGAAATTTTTTAGAATTTTTCTTGAAAATTTTAAGAAAAACTAGAAAATATTTATAAAATTATAAATATATTTTCCTAGTGTTTGGAATGTGTTTGTATGCATGAGCAAATTAGTATGTGCAAAATAGGGTTTTAACAAAATATGTGATATTTTTGAAATTTATTTGTATATTTATAATTTTTAAATGCATAAAAAATTAATAAATTATGGTAAAAAATAAAAAATAATTATTCCTAGGGTTTCTAGGGTTTTTGTTGTTTTATTATTTTTTAAAATAATGGGGTTGTATTCCTAATTAAATAAATAGGTTTGAACAAAGTCAATCAATGAATAATATGTAAGAATTAAGCTACTAATTTGTGTAAATAGATTTGTATTTTTGCTTTTTCTAAATATAGTAATAAATAAGAGAAATCTAACTCAACTTATTCTAAATGATCTGGACTAAGACAAGGTCTGATACTAGAGGAGTTGGACTAGGAAATTGTTGGAAATTAGATTTGAGGTTCATTTATGGATTGTATAGGAGCATCAAAAGTGGGACACCCTGTTGTCTAGTGTTTTATTCATCTTCTAGTATTTTTATCTAGGTGGTCTGAGCTTTTTGGGTTCTATTTAGTAGGCCTATGTTACCTTGTCAGTGAAATATTGAAGCTTAGAAGCCTACAAAGCTCGCTATATGTCTATTTTTAATCTTCAAATCCATAGGAGCTCTTTGTGATTGAATTTGAATGGAAAATTGAAAAAGATAGAGAAGGGGCTAGTATGTAAAGAATACACTAGACATAGTTCACACCTTGTGTATGGGCACGCTGCCTACATACCAATACTCTAAGGAAGGATCAAGCTAATGTAGTTCTCTCATTGAAGTTCTTGGTGCAATTGTGTATGATAAATTCAAATAAATTAAAAATTGGATGTACTTTAGATGGATAGGGACTAATGCAAAGGTTTGAATAAGCTTGAAATAATCTTGGAAGGTTGTATGTAGAGAATTGTCATGTCCCCTTTTTCATGGACATTGACAGTCTTGATGATTAGCCTATTATACAACCTTCGTAGGCTAATAGGATGGATAAAGGGTCATAATGGAGCTTGGATTGACTTTGATTCACAGGATTTCTACATTTGATTTTCATTCAGGTTATTTTGGACACATTTGGCATGAGCTCCTACTTTTTAGGGATATTTGATATGCAGGGGAGCGCCTTTATTTTGGTATGGTCATGTGTGAAATCACTCCCTGATCCACTAGCTTCGATCGGTTTGAGGATCCTACATGTATTGAGGGAGATATTAATATTTGATTGATTTAATCAAATATTAATTATTTAGCCTAATTTTAATTAGAAACCCTAATTCTAATTTAAGAAAACCCTAATTAGGGCAAGCACATCTTTTTGAGGGTATAAGGGTTTCTCATGGAGGCCATTGTTCATTATGCATAGATTATTGATATTGATTTTGAAGAAATTCTTTTGTGAAGACTGAGCCAAGGGTTCCAGGATTCCATTGCAGTGGAGAACGTTCCCTCTTCATTGTGTGTGATTTAGAGGCTATGAGATATCAGCTGATTTATTGCCCAATTGAGAGATAGCTTCATCCAGAAGTTATCATAGAGATACAGATCTGAGAGATAGCTTCATCCAGAAGTTATCACAGAATTCCAGGGTTGAGAGATAACTTCACACAGAAGTTTATCACAGAGCTTTCTAGGTATTTTCTTTATTTAGTTTTGATCCAATAATTTATACAGAGATAGATCTTGTGTTAGAATCTATATTCGTGAGATCAGGTTGTTCAGCAATCAGGGGTTAAGAAGAGACAGGTTGGCGGCCGTACCACGTCTGTACAGGTCCATTCAGAGCTATTCAGGCACCGACATCGGCCGAGAAAGGGCTTTCAGTGACCGACATTGGTCGACTGAAGACCGACGTCGGCAGAAAGCCGACCGACAGAGACTGACGTTGGCGAGATATCGACTGACGACGGCGCCTGTGTGTCGACACAGAAAGGCCGAGACACTTCCAGATCCAGTTTTCATTACCAGATTAGCAAAAGCTAGGGTTTTAAGACCAAGATTTTAATATTCTTTATTTTGTATAACAGAGACTCAATTGTGTAATCATCTAGAAGAACATGTAATGAGATCTTTATTTGCTATTGAGAGATTATACTGTGATTTGTGTATGCTTATTTTGAATCTATTCTATAAGTTTGTATCTATGATCAGAGCTTTATGAGTTTATATATTCCTTGTTTGAAGGGGATATTACAATTGTTCAGAGATTTTGTAGAAACAAAAAGAGGCCCTAAGTAAAGGACTTCACAGTGGTATCAGAGCTTTTTGTGTAGATAAGAGAGCCCCTAAGTAAGGGACATCACAGTGGTATCAGAGCTTTTGTCTTTGGTATCAGAGTTTTGTGTCTTTCATATATCCCTATTAGAAGGGACATCATAGTGGTATCAGAGCTAATGTCTTGCCATCTTGTTGGGTAGTTTGGGTATCAGCATGGCGCTAACAGGTGTCAAAGATTTGGAAGAAAGAGTGCACAATGCAAAGGAGAAGTTAGAAAATCCATTACAGCAAGCAGATGACCTTCTAAAAACTCTGGAGGAGTTAGAAACTTATTTGAGCAAGGTGGAGCAATCAAATACTCATGATATGCGAAGAGCGTTATCTCCAGCATTTAATTCATTGGTGAAGCCCTGATTATTGAGACATCATGATGAGGTGGTAAGACTTGCAGCCCTCTCTTGCATTAGTGAAATCATACAGATCATAGCTGGGTTTGATTTTTATGATGATCAAATTATGAGAGAGGTACTTTATGCCATGGTAAAAAGCTTTGAAAAGTTGGATAACATTAGAGACCCTCATTTCTCAAGGGGGGCAAGATTACTTGAAACATTTGCCAGGTATGGGTTTGAAAACATTATGATGTTAGTAGGTTGTATTGGTGAAATTCGCATGATGTTTAAAATATTTTGGAATATTTTAGATGAGTTTCATTCCAGTGATGTATTAGCATCCATGCACTCTATCATGTTCACAATCTTGTTTGAGGAGGAAGATAAAATCTTTAAACTTTTGGCAGAAGATTTATGGTATGTCTGGACAAAAGGGAAAAATGTTTCACCTAGAGCTTGTATGTGGTTAAAGAGTTTAATTAATAGGCCTAAGGATCGTAGTGCTTTCCCTATGACATGTAGCAGCTTGCATAATGAGTTTGACAGTCATGCTGATCCAGTACAGGGAGATAGTAACACATCTTCAAGTAATGATTTATCTACATTATCTTCACAGGTAGGGGTAGTTGAGGATGTTGTGGATGAGCTTTGTCTTCAGGTGAGTTCAGCACAGGTGTTAGACAGTGAGGATGAGCCTGATGCTTGCATTCAGAGTGTGGAGGTATACTCAGAGGTTAGTACATTGAGTATTGGTGATGAGTATGCTTTTGTCGCTACTGATGAGGAGCATGTTGTTGAGGCTAACACATATATTCAGGGCTTGGGAGTACCTGATTCTGAGGAGTTTGGGATACCAGTGGAGTTGAATCTCCATATTGATTATTCTCATACAGATGATAGTGTGGTACAGTTGGTTGTGCCACCTTTATAGAGAGATCAGTTATGGGATGGATTGGCACCATCTCTTGCAGATGGAATTGGCAATTGGAATTGTCCATTCTACTTGGATTATGATGTTTTGAGAGTGTGTTTCTCATGTGCTCTTGACTATGGTACTTGTAATCTGGGAGGTTGGAGTTTCATGCGCCAGTTTGATTATGAGTCTTTCTTTGTTCTACTTCTGCTGATGTTGCAGGTACTTGCATTGATTCACAGCAGTGCAGAGCATAACTACATTTGGGATCCAGGTGGATCGAGTAGTTCATTTTTCTGAGATTGCTTGGGGACAAGCAATTTTTGGAGGGGCAGATTGTCATGTCCCCTTTTTCATGGACATTGACAGTCTTGATAATTAGCCTATTATACGACCTTCGTAGGCTAATAGGATGTATAGAGGGTCATAATGGAGCTTGGATTGACTTTGATTCATAGGATTTCTACATTTGATTTTCATTCAAGTTATTTTGGACACATTTGGCATGAGCTCCTACTTTTTAGGGATATTTGATATGCAGCAGAGCGCCTTTATTTTGGTATGGTCATGTGTGAAATCACTCCCTGATCCACTAGCTTCGATCGGTTTGAGGATCCTACATGTATTGAGGGAGATATTAATATTTGATTGATTTAATCAAATATTAATTATTTAGCCTAATTTTAATTAGAAACCCTAATTCTAATTTAAGAAAACCCTAATTAGGGCAAGCACATCTTTTTGAGGGTATAAGGGTTTCTCATGGAGGCCATTGTTCATTATGCATAGATTATTGATATTGATTTTGAAGAAATTATTCTATGAAGACTGAGCCAAGGGTTCCAGGATTCCATTACAGTGGAGAACGTTCCCTCTTCATTGTGTGTGATTTAGAGGCTGTGAGATATCAGCTGATTTATTGCCAAATTGAGAGATAACTTCATCCAGAAGTTATCACAGAGATACAGATCTGAGAGATAGCTTCATGTAGAAGTTATCACAGAATTCCAGGGTTGAGAGATAACTTCACATAGAAGTTTATCACAGAGCTTTCTCGGTATTTTCTTTATTTAGTTTTGATCCAATAAGTTATACAGAGATAGATCTTGTGTTAGAATCTATATTCGTGAGATCAGGCTGTTCAGCAATCAGGGGTTAAGAAGAGACAGGTTGGTGGCCGTACCACGTCCGTACAGGTCTATTCAGAGCTGTTAAGGCACTGACATCGACTGAGAAAGGGCTTCCAGTGACCGACATCGGTCGACTGAAGACCGACGTCGACAGAAAGCCGACCGACAGAGATCGACGTCGGTGAGATATCGACCGACGACGGCGCCTGTGTGTCGACACAGAAAGGCTGAGACACTACCAAATCCAGTTTTCATTGCCAGATTAGCAAAAGCCAGGGTTTTAAGACCAGGGTTTTAATATTCTTTATTTTGTATAACAGAGACTCAATTATGTAATCATCCAGAAGAACAAGTAATGAGATCTTTATTTGCTATTGAGAGATTATACTATGATTTGTGTATGCTTATTTTGAATCTATTCTACAAGTTTGTATCTGTGATCAGAGCTTTATGAGTTTATATATTCCCTATTTGAAGGGGATATTACAGTTGTTTAGAGCTTTTGTAGAAACAAAAAGAGGCCCTAAGTAGGGGACTTCACAGTGGTATCAGAGCTTTTTGTGTAGATAAGAGAGCCCCTAAGTAAGGGACATCACAGTGGTATCAGAGCTTTTGTCTTTGGTATCAGAGTTTTGTGTCTTTCATATATCCCTATTAGAAGGGACATCACAAGAATAGGGAAGAGTGTTTGAGTGTGCTTGCTTGTATTCTTGATTCTCTCTTGTAAATGAGTGCCAACCATTCTAGATGGAATTTGAATTATCTTTTATAGGGGATTAAATTATTATGGGTTAAATGAATTTACATTAATTTGACAAGGAAAAGGATAAGGATCTAAAAAAATCTAACTATGAGGATAAAAAATGAACTTGGACAACAACACCAAAATCATGACACCCTAGGTTCAGTGTTCTTATTCAAGTTGGGAACTATTTTATATAGGGGATGAGACTTGGGGGGATGTGTCTATTCCAAAAAGAGCTACCTAAGTCTTTTAGGGTTAAGCTCAAAATTTATGGATGATTGGGAATCAATGAAATAATAACCTATAAGGGGTGTGTAAGCAAGTAGGAAGACCTATGGATTGAGTGTCATTAGCCATGCTTAAGTCATTCAATTTTTCATTTTATATGAATATAGATAGATATCACTTTATATTTTATACTCATCCTTGAGTGAGATTAGATATGTGACTAACATATGTGCTCTATGTGTGTAGGAGACTAGCCTAACTGGACTAGACCATAGGTAGACCTACTATTGAGGGAGATATTCATTTATGTGGTGATGACACCACTCATGGAGTGGGTACCATATCTATAGGTGGAGGTAGAGCCACATAATTTATTCTATCAAGTGGGTGCATGAATATCACTTAAGATAATGAGATCATGATATCAGATATCATACTTAGAGGTAGAGTCATCATGGCATAAGATAGTTATAGAACAACATGAGACAAATGTAGCATGAGCTAAGGCATAGTTGGATAGAATAGAAGATAAGATAACTTAGCTATGGGTTGAGATAGCTTGAGATTAGGATAGAAAAGTGGAGGCACTTAGAGAGAGGGTAGATCAGATGGCTTCCCTAGAGGAGATTATGGATCAACTAATCAAGAGGCAAAGATCAAGATCTCCACCTAAATCAAGGTTACCATAGATAGAGCCTAGTCATAGGCTGACTGGGATAGTATCATATATGTATCCATGCATGTGGAATTTTCGTTTACTATGAGCCTAGCTTAGAGAAATCTATCTGATGTACCTAGAGAGAAAACATGTTTTTTATAATATATATATATATATATATATATATATAGCTATTTCTCATTATTAGCACATGTGTATATGATTTTGTGTGTGATGTGTATGCTTCATCTGATATAGACTATTGATACATCTGATTAAATAGTATGAAATACTAATAATGAATCCACATGCACACATATATACAAGCAACACAGAGGTTAGTTGTGCAATAAGAGAGGAAATGTTTTCCCTACCATCATAGGTGACTTTCTTAGAGGGTCACTTAGGCCCTAGATAGGAAACATCTTGAGGCAAAAACCATTGATTGGGTGCCATAGGGGCTTGCCTTCAAGGGTTGAGAGATTATAAGCCCCATTTTCTAGACAAGTAGTGATAACAAAGGGGCCAAACCAGTTGTGAATGAGTTTTCCCTTCTTGTGGTGTTCCTTATCAAAGATGAGGACCGTATTACCTACCTTGAATGGATGTGAGTACACCAATTTCTCAAATTGGTAGAGTTTCTGATATTTTTAAGCATGGTTGTGCTCAATATCATCAATGCAATTCTCATCTATTTACTTAAGCTTGGTAAAGAAAGCAACATGTTCTTCCTCATTAGAGAGGGAACAAAATGTCTTAACATGAAAGGAAGTGATTAATACCTCTAATAGAAGAAAAACCTTAGACCCGTATATGAGTGCATATGGGGTTGCCCCATGTCCATCTAGAAGCTAGTTTGGTAAGCCCAAAGGGTAGGATAGAGCATGAGATGATAATTACACTTGGGCTAGTAAATGTTATGAATAAGCATCTTATTCAATTATTGTTTGAAATTTTAGCTTACCCATTTCCTTATGGGTAATGGGTGGAGGATAAGTGGAGCTTAAACCCAAAGTATTTAGTGAAATCATCCCTCTTAGAGATTTGAAATCCCAAGCCATTATCGACCATGATCACAGTGGGGATCCTAAACCTATAAATGAGTTGGTTTAGGACAAACTTGGAAACTATCTTCCCACACATTTTGATAAAAAGCATGGACTCAACCCACTTCATGAAATAGTCAGTGGTAGTGATGAACCAACGATGGCCATCATAAGAGATGGTTTGAATTCACCAACAAAGTTGAGATCCCAAATTGAGAAGGTTAAAGGGGATGAAATAGAATGCAAGAGGTATGTAAGAGCATTAATAACATTCCCAATGGTTTGGCACATCTTGCATTTCTTATCAAATTGGATGACATCCTTAACAAGAGTGGGCCAATAATAACCCATCTTAATAATATGTTGAGTGGTGGCTTGCTTTCTTGGGTGGCCACCATAGACACTCCCATAAGACTCCTCTAATGTGAGATGGGTATCCTCAAGGGCTAGGTATTGCATCATCATACCATCTACATTCCTCTTGAATAAGATGCCACATATGATGACATAGCGAGTGCTAAGCTTGTAGATCTGATAGCATTATTATAAAGGATAATCTATGGGATAAGATTGAGTCTCAAGGTAATGGACAATGTCCTAATACTAATCACACTCAAAGACTTCAATCTAGTTGATCAAGTAGACCATCTCATCATAAAATGAATCATCAGCCAATTTTGTACTAGGATTGGGTAGAGGGTATTCAAAAAGCTACCTGACTATGGCTAAACCCCTAGTGAATTTTTGGTTAACAATGTGAAGATTGAACTCTTGAATAAGAATGATCTACCTCACAATCCTACCAGTAAGGTGTGTATTACCAAGTAAATAGTGGAGTGGATCAGATTGGATAATCACATTGGTGGTTTAGCCCAACATGTAATGTTTCAAATTCTTTATGGTAAAGATGAGGGAGAGGCATTACCACTCAAAAAGAGAGCAGTTAAGCTTAGGACCAACTAACATGTGAGAGATGTAGTGAAATAATTCTCTCTCTACTAGAGTCATCCTTTTGACACAACATACCCTTGATGGAAATATTAATGATATAGGTGTATAAGATGAAATCATGACCCTCGATGGGTGCCATTAGGATGGGAGCGTTATGATTCATTTTCTTTGATTCCTTAAAATATAATTAGACTTTAAGAGACCAAAATAATGGGGTGTTCTTTCATAAGAGACATGTGAGGGGTATGGATTTATGAGCATACTCCTCAAGAAAACATATAATGAAGTTGAGCATTCTAAAGAAGGATTAAAACTAAATAAGATTACATGGGCGAGGCATCTCAAGGATCGCCTTTATCTTCTTAATATCTACCTTGATGCCTCTTTATGAAATGAGGAAGCCAAGAAGCTTTCCAATGGATACGCTAAAAATGCACTTCTTTGGGTTAAAGCTAATGTTATATTCCCTAAGATACTCAAAGATGATCTTGAGGTTTTGCATATGCTCATACCACTTACAAGATTTATCAAGGAGGTCATAGACAACAATCGATAATCTGAGAACTCCTTGATCAAATAATTTAAACCTGGTCCCTACTTGGTGTGAGTGCACAAGTATTTTATTAATTTTCAAAAAATCAAGTACGTAAAAGGGTGCCTTTACTCTATTAACCCTTTTACATTGCAAACATTGATTTTTTAGATTTTACCCATGACTGGTAAAACCAACTAATCCTATAACCAACTCTTTATGGGAAATCAACCCGTAAGGTATTTCTAATTAATTAACTCAAAACATAAGAACTACCTAAAACTAATACTAAGTAAATTTATTTTATGGGGGTGTCTTTATTAAAAATATGCATGCCACATTAACAATAATTATTTATTTAACCTAGCAAAAAAATCTAACATAATGTTAAGACTTTGGAACAAGTCCTAACAAGCCCCCCTATGATCCAAAGTTAGGTCTTTGGACACATACCAAGCATTTTTCTAAATTTTTCAAATTTGATTCTGTTAAGGGGTTTTGTGAAGATGTCAGCCATTTGATTATCAGTTGGGCAATATATTTGATCAAAATATTTCTTTGCCACCAACATTCATAGATAATGGTATTTGACATCCATATGTTTTGTTTTGGCATGAAACATAGGATTCTTGGACATCTTGATTACACTTTGATTATTAATGTATAACTATGTAAGAGAAAACTAAGAAACCTAAAGATCTTCAAGAATACGACATAGGTAAACAATTTATCTAGAAGCATCCCATGTTGCAATATACTTTGATTCTATTGATGAATTTGCCACTGTATCTTGCTTATTAAAACACCAAGCAATGGTAGCTAAACCCATATGCATAGTGTATCCTATGGTTGACATTCTATCATCCACACATCCACCAAAATATGCATCATAATATCCAACAAGTTTGAAGTTCTTGTTGTGGTAGTATTCAAGGCCATATGTTTTCATTCCCTAAACATAACAAAGTAATCATTTTTCTACATGCCAATGAATTTCTCTAGGCTCATGCATAAACTTAGACAAAATTCCAACTAAAAATAAAATATCAGGCCTGGTAGTCATCAAGTATATCAAACCTCCCACCAATTGGTTGTATGTGGTGCCATCAAAAAAGGCACTACTATCATCCTTAGACAATTTCATGTTACTTTCCATGGGAGTGAGGGCAGGTTTGCAATCACTCATGCCAAACCTATCTAATAACTCATAAATATACTTAGTTTGTGAAATGAAAATACTATGCTCTATGTGAGTTACCTCTATGCCTAGATAGTAGTGAAGAAGTCCAAGATCTGTCATCTCAAACCCATCTTTTCATTCCTTCTTCACAAACTTGTTATGATTTTCATCATTACCTGTGATAAACAAGTCATTGACATAGAGAACAAGTATCACCATTTTCTTACCCTACACTCAAAAATAAAGAGTATCATCAGATTCACTTTGATGAAAACTAATGGATTTCAAGTATGAATCCATTTTCTCATACCAAGCCTTGGGTGCCTGTTTGAGCCCATACAAAGTTTTAATAAATTTATACACTTTGTGTTTGGCACCCACCTATTTAAAACCCTAAGGTTTTTTCATATATACTTCTTCCTATAAATTACCATTTAAAAAAAAACTTTTAACATCCAATTTATGTAATTTCAAACCATTTTGTGATACTAAGGCAAGTACCATATGAATAGTGTGCCATTTGGTAGTTGGTGCAAATCTTTCCTCATAGTCAATACCTTCTTGTTGTGAATATCCTTTTGCAACAAGCCTTGCCTTATGTTTATCAATGGAGCCATTTAATTTATAATTAGTCTTATAAACCCATTTACATCTTATGGGTTTAACATGTGGAGGAGGATCAACTAAAACCCATGTATTATTGTTAAGTATGGCATCATACTCATTTTTCATTGCCTATTGCCAAACATGTTCAATAGATGCCTCCTCAAAACTGGATGGCTCAAAGGAAGAAGTAGTAACAACCATAGCATATTTTACCTATTTTCAAGAATTATTGGGCCATATTAAACCAAATTCATCTACTTTCAAGTCAAAAAAATTACTTTGATCCCATTTTGGGTACTTATTCAAATCAAGGACTCCAAAATTCTCATCATGTGCATCATTTGAAGGGGGACTTAGAGAATTTTCAACAATTTATAAGTCATCAACCTGTGAACTTGTAGATGAAGGAGATGAAAGTGAATGAATTTGAGTCTCATACCACAACTTCGAATAGTTATCCCTAGTATTCAAACCCTTATCTCTTTTTTTATTTTTCCTCTCTAATCTATCAAGTTGAAAATCAATCTCTGCAGTGTTCATAGTCCCAAACTCATCAAAAATTACATCTTGACTCACTATGAATTTGCATGTATCCTATGCAATAAAATGAAACCCATTTTTATATTTAGAATAACCAAGAAAGATGCATTTTTGACTTCATGGTTCCAACTTAGTTCTATGTTTAATAGGAACCAAAGCAAAACAAAGACATCCAAATACTTTCAAGGGTTTAACTTTTGGTTTAAACCCATACCATGCCTCATATGGAGTTTGTCCCAAAAGTGAAACTATGAGGGACCTATTTCTCAAATACACTATAGTACCAATGGCTTCTGCCCAAAACTTATCATCAAGTTGTTTATAGTGCAACATGGCACATGTTGTGACCTCTAAAGTTCTATTCAGCTATTCAGATACTCCATTTTTTATGGAGTATAAGTATTATTATATTGTCAATGAATTCCATGTTCTCACCTCCATTATAAGCATAAAAATAATCTGAAAATGAATTTGAGGTATACTCACCTCCATTATCTAAACAAAGTGTGATCAAATGTGAACCTATTTCTTTTTCAACTAAGTGTAAACAATCAACAAATTTGGTGAAAAACTTAGATTTGTTTTTCATAAAAAATACCTAAGTCATCTGATAAAAGCCATCAATAAACAAGACAAAGTATCTACACCCATCAATGGATGACTTTTACATGTCACATACATCACTATGAACTAACTACAAACACTTGTTAGCTCTCTAGGATGACTATTTAGGAAATTTTTCTTGATTTTGTTTGCCCAAAACACGTGAATCATAAAGAATACTATCTTTGAATAAAGTGGGAAACCCACTCACCATACCATATCTCTACAAATCCACTAAAGAGTGGATATTCAAATGTCCATAACAGAGATGCCATAACCGTTGTGTAGACATAGTACCTGTACCTATGTCAACAACTATGACAAGTTTTATAGTGGAAGGAAGCACTTTACAATGCAATCTAACCAAGTTTCCATCTTCATATCTTGTATACATTATTTTATAATCATCCTTCATTGAATTGATTTAAATGACCCCATTTTCAAGCACAATTTTATAACCTTTCTTTTGAATAGTTACCAAAGAAAGTAAGTGTTTCTTTAATGTGGGAACATACCAAACATCCTCCAAGTATTTTATAGAGCCATTAGGAAAAAGAATCCAAATAGATCCGATTCCTAGTGGTGTATACATAGACTTATCTACCAAGGCAACTAGAGAGAGAGAAGCTTCCTTGAAAGACCAAAATAAATCTCTCTTAAATGTCATGTGTTTGGTTGCTCATGTGTCTAAATCCCATACATATGTGAGCTCATCTCTAGCCTCATATTCAATATAATCAATGTGCCCCAAAGTAGTGAATGCATATTCATGGGAAACATTACTGGACTCATCATAGTCATGATATGCATACTGAGTAGAGTTAGACTTAGTAACTTTTTGTGGCCTCTAAATGTTATCAAAAGGAATCCTACATTGTGAGGCAATGTGACCAAATTTTCCACATCTATGACACTGAATGTCTGATCTACCTCAACCTCTACCCCTATAAGAGTTATGACCATGTCCTTGATCACTTATTTCATGTGAATGTGATTGGTTATATTATTGGTTATTTGAATAACCCCTACCTCTATTTTGATATTTGCCTCCTCTATAACCTTGACCTCCTCTATAACTATTTCCTCTATTGTTTTGATGCCTTGATGAAGATGAACTAGGATGTGAATCTAAAACATAGGCTTCTTTAATTTTATTTTATTTATTAGGTAGAGAGAGGTCATGTTGGATGAGAAACTTAGTCAACTTATCAAAGGTAATGCCTTTGATCTTGTCAGAGACATTCAACATTTCAACAAAATTCCTATAGGACCTAGGTAGTCCTTTCAAAGTAGCAATGACTATGAGGTCATCATCGAGTTTTTCAAACCCAGCATTAGTGTACTTAGTAATGATATTTTTTAACTTAGACATATATCATCCCATATCCCCATCTTTATCTAATGAAAAAGTAAACAACTACATATGAATATCTATATTCTTATGCTTAGGTTTCTTATCATACAAATTTGACAATGTTTTCCATGCAGTGTAACTATGAGGAGAATTTTCAATATGAATATAAGTATCACGAGTACAAAAATATTTAATGAGATCTAAGGCCTTAGAATCACACAAATTAAATGCATCTAATTTAGTCTATACTATTGGCAATGTGGGATTTTCATTCTTGACAATATCCCATAACTCATTAAAAATTAGTGAAGCCTCCATCAATCATTTCCAATTAGAATAATTGGAAATTGTTAATCTATCACCATCTAAAAGCAAGTTTTGAATCTTTGACATCTTGAAATAAAAGCAAGTGAAATAGATAAAAGTGAGACAAAATGTAAAAGAGATGAAACAAATATCACACTCACTACACAAGAGATTACTTCTATGGGATTTTTTACTTAACCTCCGCATAGAGAAAAAAAGAAAAACAAGAATTTTTTATGGATTTTGCACTTAAGCTCACCAAAAATCAATTGATTACACCCTTATTTCACCAAATTAATTCCTTATTCCACCAATTACACCCTTATGTCACCACAACAATGTAAAATAAATAGAATTTAATTCCTTTTTTTATTTTTAAAATAACACTATACAATAAGTATGCTTTTCACAACTTTCAATGCATAAAAAAAGAAAATTAAAAGGGAATATTCCTTTTATAAAAAGTATATTCTAAAAAAAATTCTTCCAAAAAGAAGGGATTTGAACCCTTGACCTTCTCCTTGCAAGCTTCTTACAAAATAACTTTAACCAATTTCTCTAAGAGCACTTTCAAAATATGATACGCTGAAACTTGTACTTATGCTAGATTTTGTCTATGAGGGAAAAAAATTACATGTATGTAAATGAATCCAAGATTTTTCCCTTTTTAAACTTCTCAGCCAAGCTTCTCACGTGGGACCCATCTAAGAAAATTTTTTGATAACCAAACTTTAGAAACATAAAAAAAATACTTGCCTGCATTTATCCCTTCACCATTTTTGCCTAGGACCCCATGGCAGCTCTTGCAACCTCTCTCTGCACCTGCTCTCACTCTTTGTGGTTGTATAAATCCATACATGCAGTGTAAAATTAGTTTTGGTTGAGTTTAACAATTTTTTGAGGTATTTTTTGTTGGAAATGGTTTCAAATTTTAGCCAGGCCATTAAAAAGCCGTACAAATCAAAAAAATTGACAAATTTTCCTTTGAGGATTTAAAAGAGGAGGTTTATCAAGATTTATAGGTGTTTTTAGATTCAAAAGGGCTGAGAATGAATGCAATCGACAATGGAAGTGATGGATGAAAATTATAGAGGTTTTCAATAGTCAAACAGGCCGTACAAGTTTATTTTTGTCAAAAATTAATGAATTTAATAATATTTAAATGCTAAGAAATTCATTTTTAATGCCAGATGAGGATTTTGAATATAATTTAATGGAGTATGAGTGGCCAAAATGACCAAATGGTTGTATAAGAGAAATACACAAGCTTAAATGCAAAAATATTAAAAATTAAAATAATTTAATAATTTTTCAAACTTTTGACATTACATTTAAACTATTGGGTGAATATTTTGTCACTAGCTAAATGACGGAAAAATAGGTGTATCAACCACAACATAAGGAGATTTATATGGCATAGTGTGTAGGTTTACCACATCAAAATGTGATAAATCTCTCTTCTCATCAAGGGGAGGTTCCCTATAAACTATATATATATATATATATATATATATATATATATATATATATATATATATATATATATATATATATATATATATATAAGATGAAAATACACATAGGGGTGAAATCATACCATCCATCTCTCTTTTTTTAAGAGATGATGTTCACATGATAGAGGAGAATTCTAGTGTAATTACTGAAGGTACTTCTCTTCTTTCAAAAGTAATATTCAGCCAATAGCAAGATTCTTCCTGGGTAGTAACTGGTAACCACAAGAAACCCACAAAAGCACAGTCTTTCGTTGCTTCTCCCACTAAATAAGACACAGGAACACAATAGGATTAAGTGTAGCCCAAAGTCTCCACCTAAAACTACAATAGATTAAAGATTACGAAGGATAAGGGGAGCTCAAAGTCTCTCCAGTATCCTTTATACAAAACATAGACTGAAGACCATTATGGAAGTACAAAGTCTCCCACAGTCAGCTTCAGAACATCTTCCAATTTATTTCCACTTGTTTTACTTATTTGGTTAAATGGACAAGACAGTATTCAGGAAATAGACATAATAACAATCTCCTAAATAACACAATCTATTTCAACACGAAGTATGAAATGTCACTTGCTTTCTCATTCAAATAACAAAATATGATTAACAGTCTGAGCTCAAAGTCTCAAGAATGCCTTTCAATTTGGGTAGAGTTTCATTTTTTATAAGAGAGAGATCTCCTTTGCATAAAATGAGAGATTACAATATATAGCACTTCCAAGAAAGACTTGGCACTTCTTTTCACAAAAAGGCCCATGTGCATTGAATGCTTTGAAGGCATTTGGAAATTCTATGAAGGGGCCATGCTAGAATAGGATATCAGCCTAGATTCTAGCATTTAATTCATCTTAAATGTCTCCTCCAAAGCATGGGCTACTTGGTCCCTTTTTTGATACTTACGTAGTTATCCACTTCACCTTTACTTGATGAAAAAAAATAATGTTGCACCTTTGAATGTTCGTGCTCTTTGATGTCCACCTGGTGGATTATTTCACCTATTGGAAATAACTCTCCTATATATATTTTTGAGTTTCTTGTAGCTTTCCCTTTTTCCTATTTAATTTTGTCTCTTCCTAATGATCTGATCTCTCAGTCTATTTTCTCATTTTTTGATAGCTCCTTCAGCTCCTTCTTCAGCTTGTTGCTGAGTTTGTTCTCATGTTTGCACCATATTTAAAAATCAATGGATATTTCATTACCTTGAATTTGACATCCATGGGGACATCATTGGTCACTTGGTTGCTTGAACTACTGTGAACCTTGAACCTTTGAAGTGCATCAGTTTAATAGTTCAACAGTTTAAAGTGGTTCAATGGTCAGTAGTTCAATATTTTGCAAAGGGTTGTGTTTGCTCTTTTTTCCTTCTATTAAAGAATTTGGTTGAACTTCTTTCTAGAATTTTCTACTTCCTTCATTCACTTGAAGGTTCCCTTTGGACTTTGAACTTCTTTGAACCCTTTGAACCTTTGAACCTTGAACCATTTCAGTTCAAATTTCAACGGTTCATTGGTTCAATTTATTTCTTTGAATCATTTGAAGCTTCAAACTTTTTGGATCCTTTTCTTTTTCATTGAACTTATTGAACCTTTGAAATATTTTAGTTCAAGGTTCAATGGTTCAATGGTTCAATCTTAACTCTTTTAATACTTTGGTTCTTTTAAGTCCGCTGAAGCCATTTGGACCCTTGAACTCACTGAAGTCTTCAAATTTGTTGAACTCTTTGAAGTGATTAAATCTTTTTTAAACCTATGAACCTTTAAACTATTGAAATCTTTTTGGTTCAAGGTTCAATGATTCAATAGTTCAATCTTCATTCTTTGAAGCCTTCTTTTCTTTAAGTCTTTTGAAGTCATTGAACCTTTGAACTCGTTGAACCTTTAAGGTGGGGTTTAATGGTTCATTGGTTCAAAGTGGTTCATTCCAATTGTTTGAAGCCCACCATTAAGTCTTTTGGTTAAACCTCAATATTGAACCATCCTTGAAATTCCTAAGTGTTTAGAACTTATTTCTAAAGAAAACCTGCCTATTGAACTTGTGAGCTACTTAGCTAAAAAGGCTTGAATATTTGAAAAAGTTAACTGGTCAAAATATTTTTGAGAAAGAAAAGAGAGAGTTTTGGTCTGTTGGACCAAAATGGTTGGTATGTTGTCCTCAAAATCAAGTGATATATTTTAGGAACAATAGTTATCTCCAGTTGGGGAACTTCCATCGATCGTAAAAATAATCGAAGGGAGTAGAAACTAGAATCTCAGTGCCTTCATGTATGCCATTGGGATATGGAGTCATGCTACCCAAAAAGGTGCCAAAAACTAAATGAAAAAATTAAAACAAAACTAACGAATATAAAAAAATTATACACATGTATAACTTCTCTTATCTGATACTTCAAGGATTTAAGTGCTTCAGATGCTGCCCACTGTGAGGTAGTGAAAAAGGCATGCCATCTTGATACTTCAACAAGAAACTATTTTCACCATTGAGCCAATGAATAACAAGTGGGCCTCTCCATAAGGAATCAAATTTCCCATGTATTCCTTTTGGTTCTCTCTTCTTCTCCCATAATATAACTTGGTCTCCAATCTAAAAATCATGAATCCTTACTTTCTAGTTAGAGAGCTTCTTTACCAGATTCTGATGCACAATAATATGGTCCACCACCATAGTTCACTTCTCATCCAGTTCATTCAAGCACATGATCTTTTTGTCAATGGAACATTCAAATGTTAAATCTTCTACTATCTTTTCCAACTTCAATGTGGGTAATTCTAGGGTGATTGGTATCTCTACATTGAGACCATACAAAAGTTGGAATGGTGTCATACCTATCACCCTCTTGGGCATAATTCTATCTACCCATAAAGCATAAAATAATGCTTTATGCTAGGTTCTCTGATTGGCATCTACCAACATCTTGATAATGGTCACCAAGTTCTTGTTACTTGATTCTACTTGGCCATTTCCTTGTGGAAAATAGTCAGAAGAGTGGGAGAGTATAATCCCATAGTAAAAGCAAAACTAGGTAATCTCATGAGAAGAGAAATAGGTTGCATTATCTGTTATAATCTTGGTTTGGACCCCAAACCTAGAAATGATGTTTTTTTTTAGGGAATTACATACTACTTCTGAAGTAGCATGCTTGGCTGGATGGCTTCCACCCACTTGGTAAAGTAGTCTGTGGCTGTAAAGACATAGTCATGTCCAGCACTTGAAGAAGGGTATACAACACTAATGAAATCAATTCTCCATTGCTAAAATGGATCTTTTATTATTACTGTCTTAAGAGGTAATATAGCTAGCTTGGGTCTTCCAATGAACTATTGACACAGTTCACATCTATGTACCCATTTGTATGTATCTTGAAATAGAGTAGGCTAATAGTACTTGGCTCACAAAATCTTATGGGTAGTCACAGGTGCAAAAAAATGTCCTCCACAATCCAAATTTTGAAAGGACTCCAAAAGTTGGTTTTGTTGCTCTTTATCCATGTAGCAAAGGAATACCCCATCAAGGTTCCTCTTATACAGACCTTTGTCCCACAAGACAAAATTAGCAGCTTTCAACTTAACAGTCCTCTTTTCTTTATGAGACAGGTGAGCAGGACACTCACCATAGGTAAGGAAATGAGCAATATTTGAATACCACTCATTTTTAGTGATGACAAAGAGAACTGTTAGCGTGTCTTCAACTTTTATTTCTTCATGCCTTTTTTCTTTTGGTATGTTATCAATAATTAATTGGAAGAGACCCCTTCCCCACATAAGCTTCATTGGTTTGATGACCAGATCAAACTCTTAGATCTTAGCAATCCAATTTCCCCTTTTTGTTCTAAACTCCTACTAAGTTAGTATGGACTTAACTATTATATCAAGGACCAGAGCAACAGTGTGTGAATTTAGAATGTAAAAATGGAAGTGTTTTACCACCTTGACTACTACATAAGCATGCTTTTCCATGTTTGAGTACTTTAGTCCATGAAATTTGAGAGGACAACTCATGAATGATATAGGAGATTCCACACCTTCTTTGTTTTGTTAAACCATAATTATTGAAAGTGTGTGTTCAAAAGCATAACTGTACATTATGAAGTCTTTTGTGTAATCTGGGCAATCCAGGATCTAGGCATGGGTGATAGCTTCTTTGATGTATTAAAATGCTGACTTGCCTTCTTCAGTCTATAAAAAAGTAGCTTTTCCCTTCATCGTGTCCACAATGTAGTGAGTCTTATCTATGAACTTAGGAATGAACCTTCATAGAAAATTCACCTTTATAAAGAAAGTGTAAACTATATTCTTACAGGTAAGAAGAAAAAGCTCTTGAATGGATTTGACCCTTTTTGGGTCAATCTTTATGCCTCCTTAGGATACAATGTGTCTAAGAAGTCTACCTTCTATAACCCCAAAAATAGATTTCTTGGGATTAAGGGAAATACCATTTTGCCTACATTGCTCCATCACTTGTTGTAGATGATGCACATGATCAGGGTGATGCTTGGAAAAGATAGTCAAGTCATCAAGGTATACCACAATGAACTTTCCCATTTCATCTCTGAAAGTAAGGTATATTGCTCTCCAAAAGGTGGCAACAGTATTGATCAAGCCAAAAGGAATTCTATGATATGCAAAAGTGCCCCAAGGTGTTGTGAAGGAGGTCTTATGCTGGTCTACTTCACTGACTTCTACTTGATTGTACCCTAAGAAACCATCTAACATTGATAGCATCTCTGAATGAGTCACTATCTAAAGGAATTGATCTATTATAGGTAGAAGGTAGTTATCCTTTAGAGAGGATTGATTCAAGTTCCTAAAATCCACACAGAGGTGAATTTCCCCATTCTTTTTTCTCATAGGGACTATGTTTGTAATCCATGTGGAATGATGAATTGAAAAAATTATCATAACTTTCAACATTTTTTGAATCTCAGACAGAATAGTACCTAATATCTTAGGGTTTCACTACCTAGATTTCTGCTTGTGAGGCAATGAACCACTCTTGAGAGTAAATTCATGATAAATTTCTTCAATCTTGAGCAACTTCAAATCATCATAGGAGTACACCAAAACATCTATGTAATGGTGAATCAAAGTGGTGAATTTGAGCTTCTCATCAAGAGTGCAACACTTTCCAATGTTCACCATCTTGGGATTTTCCTTAGTACTCAAATTGATTTGATCAAAATCCTTGGAGGATATCAAATCTTTTTCCTACTACTTGATGAACCTATCATTCTTTTCAAATAGTTTCTCAAGAAAAACTAATCATTTTGGGATTTTATTCCCTTTGATTTGTAGGAATTCTTCACTTACATCTAAGCTTGTTTCAAGAGCTGATTCCCATAGTGGAGATTCACTGCCTTCAAAATGAAGCTTTTCAAAGATATCCTTCTATTCTAGAAAGGCAATGATTTGATTTTCACCATTGAACACCTATTGATGGTTAGCATTATCAGGGATACTTGGTCAAAAGACCAGTTTGATAGTGTACATATTCCCTTTGAAATTGGGATGATGAACTATGATTGCCATAGAAATAGCCAACAAATTTGCTCAATCATTAAACTCTTTGGGCACTATAGAAATACTGAAAGCATCAAAACTTTCAATTTGATCTCAAACTAGATTGTAATAATGGTGAAATCTTCCATTCTTGGTTTGATACAGGTTCCTCACATGGCAAACCACCAATTCAACATCTCCTTTAGCATGAAGGAGTTTAACACCTTTGTCTTGAGCTGCCTTCAACTCAAGTAACAGAGATTCATACTCAGCAGTGTTATTGGTGTTGCTAAACTGCAACTTATATGAATAAGGAAAAATATCTCCTCAAGGAGATATCAACACAATTTTGGATCCAAAACTGGTAGAAGAACAATTGCCATCAAATTCTAGAATCCATACATCATAAGAAACTGATCTTTCCTCAAATTTTTCTTCATTTAGAAGGGAGGATTCTTTTACACCTTGCTCTATCATTGAATTCTCTGATCTTCTATCTGAACTTTGTGAATTTTCACTTACAATACTTTCCTCTGATGAAGTAGAAACCTCCTCTATGGTAAAAATAAAGTTACCCATTCTTGAAGATTCAAATAGAATTTGAGCTTCAGGCACTGATGTTTGGGTGATAATGTACTTCAAATCCTTCTCAAGGAGTAGCCTCTACATGATGCCTTTGATAGGGATCATTACCTCAGACAGGTCCATGCTTAACTCAACACCAACATCCTTGCAAAAATTTCATCCAAGTAGGATGCCATATGAGGTGGGGACATCAGCCACCAAGACTGTCATTTTAATCTTCTTTTCTAGAAATGCCACAAATGCAAATTGGCCATCTTTGATTTGTCCCAACAAAGGCACTTGTTTATTTTCCATGGAGAAACATATCCCAAATGTCTTGGTTAATGTGAGACCAAGATATTGTGTCACCTTAGTAGGCATGATATTATCAGATGCACCTGAGTCTATAATGCAATTGTTTAGCTGATGACCGTTTATCAACAAGGAGACATAAAATGATTCTATATTCCCAAGGGTATCTGGAGGAGTAATCACAAGATTATTTTAGGTGGATGCATTCTTGGGGGGACCAGGAGTTATTTTCAAAATATCTTGTCCTACAAGGATAGTTTTATTTTTGATGCATTGAACTAACTTATCCAATTGCTCAAGGTTGGATTGTAGGAATTCAAACTCAGACATTTGAATTTTGGTCTTCTTAACATGGTCAATTATATCAAATGACTAAAATGAATTAGAAATAGGGTAAGGTAGTCCATCAGTCTAGTCTTTATTGGGTGTAGGACTGGTCTGCGAGTTTGAAGCAGAAGGTGCAGGAATGTTTGGAGTACTTACTTTTTTAATACTCACTGGGTCCTTTGATTGAAAATTTAGAGTGGCCCCTCATTTAATAATTGAAATTTATGGTTGAGATCCTTTTCCTATTTTTCCTTTATCATCTTGTTGAGCTAACTAGTTCTAGGACCTGGTAAACACTGCGTATGATCCATCAAATGCTTCACCTTTACTTTTGGGTTCATCTTGGTAATTTAGGAAACCAATGTTGGAGTCACCAATTGATTCTTCTTGGTTTTTTAAAAATAGATCAGTGTCATCTTCTTAGTTCAAATCAAGTTGGAAAGATAAATTATATTTAGTTTCAAGATATCCAACTGCTGAGTTGGCTAGTGTTATTTTAATGGCAAGCTTCCCCTGTGGGGGAGGAAGATGATTTGGTTGCCCTTGATTTTTGGCAACATTGCCTTGGTATGACTGATTGGGAAAAGTCCTTGGTATATCTTAGTATGAAGGAGGAGTAGAAATACATTGTGCCATTTTATTTTAGAGAGCTAGCAACTCATTTGCTAGCTTCTGCACCATGGGATCAGTAGTGCCTGTAGACAAATTCTCAAAAGATGAAGAAGATTTACTTCTGTTATGATCTCTTCTTATCTTTCCTACCAAGATAAGGTTATTTTCAACCTCAGTGACCAAATCCTTATCTACAACAAGGTCTATGTGGCCAACCCACCTCAACAAGAAACTTACTTCAGAAAGCTGAGAGTTTATGAAGAAGCATTTGAGATTTTTTTGTCAGTTGATTAATTATGGGAATCCTATTCCTCAACTTGTTAAATTTAAGTATGAAGTCCCTCATAGGTTCATGAAGCTCCTTCTTCATCTATGTGAGTTGAGCCAATAGGGCATGTGCATCTTCTGTAGGCTTGAACCTTGCTTCAAATTTGGCTTTGAGGGTGTTCCAGTCAGTCATTGTTTGTGCTTGCAGATGATAAAACCAGTCTATAGCAGTGCCTTGCAATGTTTTCATAAATAGTCTAACTTCAATGTCTTCATACTCTATGCCTATCATGCCATAGGCTATGCAAAAGGATGTAATATGTTCATCAGGATGAACTCTCCCATCACTAAAGAACTTGGGGAAATTCTTCCTTGAACTATGAGGCATTTCATGTAGAGGTGGAGCTAGATTCAAGGGACCAAAAGTGTTACCCCAAGGGCCTTGAGCTACCATTATATGACTATTAAAGGGAGGGATAACAAATATCTAAGGGGTATGTATGGACAAAGATCTGTTAGTAGGGGAAAAAGAAGTTTTGCCTTGTATTAGTGACCTGATGTTGGTAGAAAGAAAACTCCTAGTTTGATGGAGGTGAGATGGTGAAGGAAATAGATAAAAATTACTTTGTTGTACCAACTTGAATATAGGATCAACAATACTTTTATCTCTCTAACTTCACATGTATGGTGGATCCACCAGAGTGTAAAAATGGAAATGGAAAATAACTGGAACTGCTTCAATTTGAAGCTTGAAGCTTCAAACTATGCATTCTTTCCCCAGTGGAGTCACCAAAAAACTATTGGGTGAATACTTTGTCACCAACTAACTAATGGAAAAATATGTGTATCAACCACAACTTAAGGATATTTATATGGCACAGTGTGTAGGTTTACCAAATCAAAATGGGATAAATCTCTCCTCTCATCAAGGGGAGGTTCCCTATAAACTATAGTATATATATAAGCTGAAAATACACATAGGAGTGAAATCATACCATCCATCTCTCTTTTCTTAGATATTATGTTCATAAAATAGAGGAGAATTCTGGTGTAATTACTGAAGGTACTTCTCTTCTTTCAAAAGTAATATTCAGCCAATAGTAAGATTCTTCCTGGGTAGTAACTGGTAACCATAAGAAACCCATGAAAGCACAGTCTTTCATTGCTTCTCCCACTAATAAAATGCAAGAACATAGTAGGATCAAGCATAGCCCAAAGTCTCCACCTAAAACTACAATAGATTAAATATTATGAAGGATAAGGAGAGCTCAAAGTCTCTACACTATCCTTTACACAAAACACAGACTAAAGACAATTATGGTAGCACAAAGTCTCCCATAGTCGACTTCAAGACATCTTCCAAATTATTTCCACTTTTTCTATTTATTTGGTTAAATGGAGAAGATGGTATTTAATAAATAGACATAAGAAAAATCTCCTAAATAACATAATCTATTTCAACACAAAGTCTAAAATGTCACTTGCTTTCTCATTCAAATAACAAAATATTATTAACAATCTAAGCTCAAAGTCTCAGGAATGCCTTTCAATTTGGGTAGAGTTTCACTTTTGATAATAAAGATATCTCATTTGCATAAAATGAGAGATTAAAATATATAGCACTTCCAAGAAAGACTTGGCACTTCTTTTCACAAAAGGCCCATGCTGCATTGAATGCTTTGAAGGCATTTGGAAATTTTATAAAGGGGCCATGCTATAATAAGATATTAGCCTAGATTATAGCATTATATTAATCTCAAATGTCTCCTCCAAAGCATGGGCTACTTGGTCCTTTTTTTGATATTTACGTAGCTATCCACTTTGGCTTTACTCGATGAAGAAAAACAATGCTACATCTTTGAATGTTCACACTCTTTAATGTCCACCTAGTAGACTATTCCACCTACTAGAAATAACTCTCCTACATATATTTATAAGTTTCCTATCGCTTTCCATTTTTCCTATTGCATTTTGTCTCTTCCTAATGATCTGAGCTCTCAAGCTATCTTCTCATTTTCTGATAGCTCCTTCGGCTCCTTCTTCAACTGGTCACTGAGTTTTTTCTCATGTCCGTGCCATATTTGAAAATCAATAGATATTTCATTACCTTGAATTTGACATCCATGGGGATGTCATTGGTCACTTGGTCACTTGAACTACTTTTAACCTTGAACCTTTGAACCTTTGAAGTGCATCGGTTCAATAGTTCAACAGTTCAAAGTGGTTCAATGGTTGGCGGTTCAATGTTTTGCAAAGGGCCGCATTTGCTCTTTTTTTATTCTGTTGACCCATTTGGTTGAACTTCTTTATGGAATTTTTTGCTTCCTTCATTTGCTTGAAGCTTCCCTTCAGACTTTGAACTTCTTTGAACCCTTTGAACCTTTGAACCTTGAACCATTTTGGTTCAAATTTCAATGGTTCATTGGTTTAATCTATTTCTTTGAATCCTTTGAAGCTTTGAACTTTTTGGATCCTTTTCTTTTTCATTGAACTCATTGAACCTTTGAACCTTTGAACCTTTGAACTAATTCAGTTCAAGATTCAATGGTTCAACGGTTCAATATTAACTCTTTGAATCCTTTGGTTTTTGTAAGTCCACTGAAGCCATTTGAACCTTTGAACTCGCTGAAGTCTTTAAATTTGTTGAACTCTTTTAAGTGCTTAACTCTTTTTTGAACCTATGAACCTTTGAACTATTGAACTCTTTTTGGTTCAAGGTTCAATAGTTCAACAGTTAAGTCCGTTGAAGTCATTAAACCTTTAAAATCATTGAACCTTTGAACCTTTGAGGTGGGGTTCAATGGTTCATTGAATCAAAGTGGTTCATTCTAATTGTTTGAAGCCCACTGTTAAGTCTTTTGGTTAAACCTCAGCATTGAACCATCCTTGAAATGCCTAAGTGTTTAGAAATTATTTCTGAAGAAAGCTCACATGTTGAACATGTAAGCTCCTTAGCTGAAAAGGCTTGAATATTTAAAAAACTTAACTGATTTGAATATTTTTGAGAAATAAAAGAGAGAGTTTTGGTCTGTAGGACCAAAATGGTTGGTATGTTGTCCTCAAAAGCAAGTGATGGATTTTGGGAATAACATAAACCAATGAAATATTTGCTTGATATGGCATACCTTATTTCATGCCATTTGATTTCTCATTAATTTAAATTTTCACCTTGCCTTATTTTGAATTCACCAAGCTCCCAAAATTCACCATGCTAGACAAAACCAAGCTCTGATACCACTGATAACTCCTTGATCAAATAATTTGAAGCTTGTCCCCACTTAGTGTGAGTGCACAAGTATATTATTAATTTTCAAAAAACCAAGTACATGAAAGGGTGCCTTTACTCCATTAACCCTTTTACATTTCAAACATTGATTTTATAGGTTTTACCCATGACTAGTAAAACCAACTAATCCTATAACTAACTCTTTATGTGAAATCAACCCGTAAGGTACTTCTAATTAATTAACTCAAAACATAAAAACTACCTAAAACTAAGTAAATGCATTTTATGGGGGTATATTTATTAAAAATATGCTTTCCCCATTAACAATAATTATTCATTTAACCTACCAAAAAAATTTAACCTAATGTTAAGACTTTAGAACAAGTTCTAACAAAATCTTATGGATGAGGTCATGAAAAATGTGGGTCATGGTATGCTAATACACAACCCTAACATTATTTAGAATGAAAGGCATGATGGCATAATATAAGGTATCCCATGGGTTAGTGAATGTCATATAGAGCTAGTCTTCAGGTACAATATAGATTTGGTTGTACCCTAAGAACCCATCCATGAAGGACATGATCTCAAAACCAGTTATGGAGTCCACAATTTAGTCGATCAAGGGAGTGGTACAATTATCCTTTGGGAAATCCAAATTGATATCTTATAATTTTATGTAGATGGAAATAAATCCATTCTTATTGAGAATAGGGATGATGTCGGCAACCCATCCTAGGTAGTCAACATCTTGGATGAAACCAACTTCGATGAGATTTTCAATCTCAACCTTGACTAACTATGAGACTTTAACCACCATTGGTAGTTACTTTTGGAAAATAAGATAGACCCCATCATCCATAATGAGGTTATGTAAAATGACATTGGGATCCATGCCCTTCATATTAGCATATTCACAAATGAATACATCCAAAAATTCTTAAAAAAAAGTGACCAAGACATCCCATTCCTCTAGAACAAGGCTAAAACTGATTTTGACAATATTTAGCCTTATAAAAGTGATAAGGTTGATGTCTATATATCCTTAAACATCCATAGAATCATCTTCCTCAAAACACTTAGGCATAGGAGGGAGTGATTGATCTAACACCTCAAGGTTAATCACCATGGCATGCACTGTAGGGATGCTAAGGGTTGGGCCATTAGAGATAAATATCTAAACCTAACTAATAAAGGGGATAATGGTACTTACAATAGGATCACATGATCTTGATGTATTAATTTATCTCCTTGAATAGGTTGTGTGACATAACATGAAATAAATAACACTTGAGATCAGACTCAACTACTCTAGTGGTCTCTTTAGGAGACACATTAAGAGAGCCTATACTCCAATGGGAAAAACTTGATGTGAGGGGAAGCTCAACATCTAATAAGAAATATTAAAAAAGGTCTTTAAGGAGGGAGGAGATGACCAATAATCATGGAGATAAAGAGGATGATGGATTATGCATGCTAGACTCTAAAGGAGTGAACAGTGATGGATACTGAGCTAGATCATAATGTTTATCCTTGATAAAATGAGACTTAAAATCCAAGGATGTGTGGGAGCCCATTAAACCCTATGAGGAGACATATAAGGCCTTGCTTGAGGGATTTTTCGTTACATAAATTAATTCTTAGGGATCTAGGTCAGCCTCTATAGTATGAACCTCACCTTTATGCATGAATTACACCATGTAAAACATGACTAACATGATAGATTGCATGGTAGCAGTTTAAGGATGGCCAAGAATCATATTACATGAAAGATCCAAGTCTAGCACACAAAAATCAATATTGACTATCTTGGGGCCAAACTTGACCCAGAGCCTCACATTTCCCACTAGCATAATCGTATCATTGTTGAAAACAACATAGTTGTGGTGATAATTGGATATCTTCTTCTAAATAATCCCAATCTCATTGAACACATGTAGGGGAATGATATTTAGTGTAGATACTTCATAAAAAATACATCTCATAACCCAAAAATCATGAATGGAGGTCTTAATATAGAGGGGGAACCAATCCCTCTTGGCAATAATCAAAGCATCTAGAAAAGAGGTGGGTTCAAAATATAATATGGGAGGATGAGGGTGCTTAGATGCATCAAAGTTAAACAAAAAATTGACATCTTTCTGTGATGGGCCCTCATAGGAGAGACCAAGCTTATTAAATATGAGACCCATTTGCTCATGATAAAGGAAAATAAGGTCCCAAATTTAGATCCTAGCTAAGATTCCTTGTAACTCCTCTATGATTAAGTAATAATGCTATCAATATTAGGGAGGGATATTACATCAAAAGTCAAATCTGATTTTAGGGTTCCCTGCCCCCATGGGCTGGATAAGAGGGCTAGCACCACTATTCTCTCCAATAGGTTTGGTGACCTAACCCTAGTGTGTGTTTATAAATAAATAATACCCAATAGAGGATATGTCAATAACATCAATGACCTTGTTACTCTCATGCTTGGTTTTCCATCTTAGGTCAACCTAGGAAGAGGAGTCAAAAGAGGTAGAAGAGCAAGAAGGGGAATGATGGGCCTTAACCTTAGATTTCTTATTTTTTTTCTTTTTATTTTCCTTATCATGGTTAGACAAAGGATCCTTTAACACATTCAATTTATGGTTGGGTTTTACAAGAGGATAACTCTGAGATGGAGGTGAGGCTTGCATACCAGATTTTTAGGCAACATAATTAGCATCATCATAGCCCTTCATATGATGGAAATTGTAAAACATGATAGGTTCATAAGGAAACACCATCCATGGTTTTGTCATGCTTGATTCAAAATCCTTATTTTTATCTAGATTCTTTCTCAAAGAATTCACCTCATAGTTGTCCTTCTTGTCCTTCTTAGGAGGAGAATTAATAACACCATTGTTGGTCATGTTACATTTGTGATCATTCGAAGAGGATGAATTTTGGGTCAACACAGAGTGCATGTCTATATGTACCTCAAAGAATTCAATCTTAAAACACTAAATAATAACATCATCATATGAGGTGGGCTCACACTTGAGGATCTCAAGGTGAACCTCTTACCTCAATGCTTGCATGAACATGGCATAGAGTTGATCATCTAAAAACCTTGTCTTACATGAATGGTTGGTTAAGCACCAGCTATGCATAAAATCAAAGTTAAACTTAGCCTTGGTCTATGCCATGGAGGTGAGTGATTAGATGTAAAGTTTTAATGGTATATAAATATCAAATCAATGGATGAAGTCATCTAAAAGGAACTAGAAACTAGAAAGAGAATTTGGAGGTAGATTATAAAACCAAACAAGAGTTTCAACTCATAGAGAATGAGTTAATAAATTCAATATCATGCCTTCATGTTATTATTAATCCATACACACCATCATAAATTCCATGATATGCTCTATGGGACTAGAGTCCTATGTCCCATTGAAATTAGGTAGCTCAAGGATATGAGTAGGAAAGGAAATAATGCATACCCAAGGGGATAGAGGATTCCTATAGAGATTGCCATAGGCATGGTTGATATCAGGTTGGAGATGGGCTTTGAGAGGAGTTTCATGATGGTTATGATGTTACCTATGCCAATAGACCTCATCATAACCCTAATCATGGAGGGGATGATGCCAAGGTGACTCCTACTAAGGGAGATACTCATGATGGAAATCATCCCTACCACAGGGTGGGGAATGACCACTAGAAGGATGTTGTTCCTTATAGGGATGAGGGGATGGCATGGCATACTCATGGAAATGGTTGTGATGACTTGGGTCTCCATGATGCTAGTCACATGCCATCAGATTAGGGTCAACTTGAAGGAACTAATGCTTGGGATAGGCATCCCATGGGTCTCTAGTTCACAAGTGGTGATTAAAATCAGCATGCTCATCTGAAACTCTAAAGGATGGATTAGGAGGATGGGAGGACTCCATGTGATGGAGATGCATTGTTGAGTTAGATTACCTATGCCCCAAAAAATGGACATGAGGGGGTTATTATGGTATAGTATCCTACCTAGAAAGAGGTGGGGAACTCACATGAGAACTAGTTGAGGTACTCAAACTTGAATGGGTGAGAGCTCTATCTCTAGAGGAAGAATGTTGCCTGGTCCTAGGAGATAAGGGTGAACTTCATTCACTTGAAGGTGTCTATGTAAATCATCAATGATAATACATATCTCATCAGGACTTAGTCATGTAAGGGTATTTTCATCACCTCAGATGGGTGAATTAGTCACGACATGAGGTTGAGGGGAAAGATCCTCAAATGAATGAAGATTGGATTGGTGAAAAGGGGACCAAGTTCATTGGTTATAGACCCACAAATCTTGTTCTTTACAAAATGCAAGAGGGTATAAATCACCATGCTAGGTTAAGGGAACCTCATAGATCATATGGTGTTTATGGAATTTTATTGTAATCATGATTTGCTTATAAGTGAGCTCAGGGATAAGGCCCTAAATCTAATAGGATTAGCATCCCAAGTGTGGGAGGTCAGCCATGGATGCAATGAAGCAAGATTAACATGGGAGACAATATAAAAGGTAAATAGATTGAGAACCAAAAGGGAAGATAACACAAAATCAAGGTAGGATAAAATAACCAAGATAAGGGATAAAACACAACTAAAAGAAAATCCTAATATCTAACAGAGGGGAGCTGGCTAGGAGAGTTTGAAATGGGATAGAACTAGTAGGGGATCATATGTGGGTTCCTACCAAGAATTATAGAATTAAGCTTCAAGAATATGAATGGAACCAATAGTGTTTCGTATGGGGTACATAGGGTACTTAAATAAACAAATAGAAGGCTAGAGTGCTCAAGTAACTATGGGATACAAGAGATCTGTAGAGGTTATCCAATTTGCCATCTTACACCAAGATATAGATAGAATTTTAAACTAGTTTATGGATATCATGATCAAGTACACAAAGGACACATGTATCTCTAGTGGGTATAACAATGTTAAATCAAGTAGATAAGACTAAAAGACCACTTGCATATAAACTGTAGAAATAATAATGTTGAGTAAAGAGAGCTAACAAGTAATGCACAAACTTAGAAACAAAAGAAATTTTAGTCTGTATTAAAGATGTTTTAGGAAATAAATATTTTTACAAGCAAGGGTACAATAACATGCCTACTAAGTTTGAGCTAACTCTTTACTTTCAACACTATTGTTCTTTAATAATGCAATTTTTTGGTTTAGTAAGAGAGGAAATTGTTTATGCAAATTATATAGATTTTTTTGAGCATTTAAAATTCTACTATGTAATGAGAGATGTTTCCAAAGAAATCATGACATGTAAGAGAAGATATTTCAAATAATGAAATATATTCTTAACCATATACAAATGCATAAAACTTCATAAACTACCCTAGATAATGCCCTCAACAAGCTAAATCACTAAAAAAATAAAAACCTAGCATGTATACTATTGTAAAAAAATAGGAATTTCACTTTGCATAGAAACATTCCCTCATATAAAAATCAAAATACGTGTACATACTTTCTAACAATAAATCATCCAAGCTAGGAAGCAATGGAGGAGGATCAAGTTATGTGTGGGTTGAGTCCAAACTGGGAACCAAAAGCTGTAGAAGAGGTGAAGGAGGATATGCCAACTAAGAAAGAGATAATATATGGATCACAAGAATAGGTGAAATTGAGTCTTTAGGGATCTATGAGAAACCCAAAAGCTTTAATAACACTATAAAGAGCAATGTGAATCACTAAGATAAGTTGTAGGATAATAGGGCATCCTTTGTCACAATGAAAGCTAAGTGTCCCAAGAATGAATCATGTGAGGTTCAAGAAGGCAACCAAGATTTGAGAGTAATGATCAAGAGAGAATATTAGAGAAAAAATTTAGGAGAGACAAGATAAAATGAATGATGAAGAGTCATTTAAGGTAACCCTAATCTACCAAAGGCAAAAAATTAGTCATTTATAATTGTTTGGGCTAGACTGGGGGCTTGTTTGCACATTCTACCTAGGTTGTAGCCTAGGCTATGGATTTTATAAAGGAAACATGTGGTCTAGGCCACCATTTTCATCCCTCATCCATGGTCTAGGTCAAATGGCCAATCCAAGTGGTCAACAAGCCTTCAGAAGGGCCCTAAGAGGCATCTAGAGGGTTTGTATATGCACAAAAGGGTTGTAAGGTGGTAAGGATGTGTACGGGATAGATGTATGATGTGAGAAAGATCCATGCAAGTGGAAAATGCCTTAAATTAAGATAACTAAGGTTGATAGTATGCACATGAGATGATGTGTAATCATAAAGAAGAGTAGGGTCATAAGAAGTACGATTACAAAAAGAGGAAGATTTAAAGATATATTTGAATATAATTAATTTAAAGGACTATATTTATTTCTTAAAGTTGGTGTAGTGGTGGGATATGTGTTTGGAACTCATTATGGCACTACTACAAGTCTTAATACTATTATTAATAATTTTAATAAACTTGTTAGAAAATATTAGATTGGTCATGAAACATCCTAAGTAGGAGATTTTGAGAGAATGCAATGCACATGGAGAACAACACTCACAAACTAAGATGGTAGAGGAAGTGGGATAAAAAGGATTTAAATAACCCCCTCATGCTAGCTAAATTTCTCATTCAATTTTGGAAGGGGATGGAGAAGACACCATCATGCGGAGAAGTCTTAAAACAATAAAATTTTATAAAGAAAATAATAGTGCCCATTTGGAAAGAGGGGATGCAAGCCTTAGCGAATGGTGCTTCTACATCACCTTTCATGAAGGAATGAAATGGATAAGAAGGATTGGGCAATAGTCAAAAATGAAGGAAAAAGGAAAAAAAGTCATTAATGTCCTTGATAATGAGGACTTTACTGATTATGGCAAGAAAAAGGTGGGTTAGCCTACAAAGGACCCATAAAAAGACAATTTTCCATAAAGATTAAGGAGAGACAACAAGATCATGGTTGAGAGAATGGGGAAGAGACCTTAATAAATAAAATAAGAGCCAATACAGAAGTAATAACTATGATTAATCTAAAGGAATTGACTGTGGGAATTAAAGATATTAAGGAGTCCGTATAAAGTATCAAAACCTTGGTGGTAAAATGAAACATAACAAATTTGGAGCAATGAAAAGATATAGAAGATTCTATAAAAAGGTTTCATGAATTATTTATGGCCCATTTTAATCTCATAGATGCCATAAATGATAATCTAATTCATATTAAGAACTTCATGGAGAATAGTGGGAAAGAGTTGAGGGTGCACACTCAAGTGTTGACCATGCTTAGAATAAACATAAATGATATTGAAGGGGTTTAGATCATGCTGCCAATTATTATAGAGGATACCATGAATTCCAAGGATTACTTGCACCATTGGCACTGCATGCAAAATAATAGCCAACATGACAACCATCTGATTGAGGAAGAAGGAGATGAAGAAGAGGAATAACATCTGAGGACTAAACTATTTCTTATTATGTTATTACTTATCTCTTGTATTTATTCATTAGTGGGGTCCTTGATGATGTATAAATCTCATGTGTCTAGTCTTCTAGCTATATGTAAAAGCTTTTAGTAGATTCTTGAATAAAAATCTTTAACTTGTCAAAAAAATAATTATTATTCTAAATAATTAATAATTAAGTATTATTATTATTTTAAATAATTAATTAATATAATCCTATTATTAAATATTAATTAATTAATATTATTTAATGATTAATTATAATAATTATTTAATATCAATTTATTATTTTTAATAATTCAAAATTAATTAATATTATTTAATTATTGATTATCCATAATTATTTAATATCACTTTATTATTTTTAATAATTCATAATTAATTAAATTATTTTATTATATTTTTTAACACTTTTTATTTTTTATTTTTTAATAATTAATAATTATTTTTTATTATTTTTAAAAATTAATTAATATATTTCTTTTATTAATTATTAATTAATATTATTTTAATGATTAATTATAATAATGATCTAATACTATTTTATTATTTTTTAATAATTAATTAGTATTATTTTTTATTTTTAAAATTAAGTAATTATTAAATTTTAAAACATTGTAGTGTCAGTTCTTATTTAAATATCATAAATCCCATTTCGTAATAAGCATTTGTTTTTTGTAATGTGTCCCATTCTTTCAAAATAAAATTTGATTTTTTGGGTATTTTTATGAGTTCTATGTTTTTGAAATGGCCCTTAGGTTTTTCTTATTTTATTATCACTAAAAGCCTTAGTGAGTAAGGGTCTCATAGATTTGACAATGTCATGCATGCATGGTCTTGATATCCTTTTTAGTATTTATGCCTTAAGCTCAAGGAACTCTGTGATCACAAGAGTTATAAGTCTTCTTTCATTAGAGAGACCTTGACTTATGATTTGCACTTAAATTTTATCTAATGATATTTTCACTTGTTTTATTTAAATATTCTATATAAGTGGTGTATATGCAAATTTTATTTATATTCTATTTGAAGATGTCCATGGACCTTTGTAGTCTCATAGAAATCAACCAATGCATAAAATATGGTGTAACTTAAGACTCTGAGACTCTCTGGCAATTCAACAAATGCCATATGTTTTTTATCACTTCTAAAATCTCTTGATATTTTTTTCACATGATCATTATTTTCCTAAGTGACTTAATTTTTTTTGTGCACAAGAGGCTTTACGCATTCATATAGTCACAAACTCTGTGGAGAGAACCTTTGGACTCTTTAAATTCTCTACATTTTGGGATTATGGTTGAATTAGTTATTGCCACTTGTCACACTACACATCCATGTGCTAATCCTTTGGATTGTATAAAATTTGATAACTTTGGGAATGTCTCACACTCATGGATTTAAATCTAGTCTAAATATGCCACATGGTTGATTCCTTTTGGTTATGGGTAAGGAATAGATAAAAATAGGGTTGTAGTTGGTGCACAAGATAACTTGGACATATATCATCATGAGACACACTTATTAGAATTGAAGTATGTCTTCCAAAATAATTTACTCTATCAATGATTGAATGGAGATGACAATTAAGAAACCAATTTTTCCATTGACATATTTTTTTCCAATTATTTGGTTTTGGTACTAACCCCCTTCTAATGGGTTTGGTAGTCATACACAAGAAATAAAATTATCTCCTTATTAATCTACTCTACCTAAAAATGCAATAATTTATTTATTTTTCCACTTATTCTAATGGGTTCTAGTGGTAATATACTATGTTTGAAGAATGCAAGAATGTGTTCAATTTTATTTTCTTATTTTGAACCAGATACATCAAATTATCTCTAAAATGTAAGACATCTATTGTCCTTTCCACATACTCAATCATATTCAAGTCTTTATAGCATGGTTGGGGGAAAATAAGTCATTTTCCTTCAACTGGTCAATAGGTTTTAAACCTATAGTAGCCTACATCAGAACTATATAATCACTTGTTTTAGTTAGCCTAAAAATGCAACAATCTATTTAGTTTTCATTTTTTTAAAAACCAAATGCAATAAATTCTATATGAAATATAAGACAGATTATATGTTCCACATCCTCAATCATATTCAAGTCCTTTTGGCATGGTCAAGGGAAAAATAAGTCACTATCCTTCAACTGGTCAATAGGTTTTAAACCTATAGTGGATTGTATAAGAACTTTATATTCATCATGTAGTCTACTTAACTTGAAAATGCAATAATATGTTCATTTTTCCTTTCTTATTGCAAACCAAATGCAACAAATTTTATTTCAAATGTAAGATGTTTATTATATTTTCTACATTATCAATAATATTTGAATCTTTGTGGCATGGTCAAGGAAAAATCAATTCATTATCTTTCAACTATTCAATAGGTTTTAAACCTATTGTGGCATGTATAAGATCTATATATTCACCATGTAGTTTACTTAGCTTTAAAATGTAATAATATGTTCAAATTTCATTTCTTATTTTAGACCAAATGCAATAAATTTTATTTGAAATGTAAGACATCTATCATATTTTCCACATTCTCAATCATATTCAAGTCTTTGTGGCATGGTCAAGTGAACATAAAGTCATTCTCCTTAAACTAGTCAATAGGTTGTTAACCTATAGTGTCCTGCATGAGAAATATATATTTACCTAGTAATCTACTTAGCCTAAAAAAATAAAAATATGTTTAGTTTTACTTTCTTATTTTAAACAAAATGCAACAAAATGTTTTATGAAATGTAAGATATCTATTATATTTTCCACATTCTCAATCATATTCAAGTCTTTGTGGCATGGTCAGGGAAGCAAGAACAAGTTCTCCTTCAAGATTACCAATATGTTTTAAACCTATAGTGGCCTTCATTAGAACTTAGGTTCAATATCATGTGTTGAGTTTAAAATATAGTTATAATTGTTTCTAGGATAATAAATATTCATATGACAACATGGTAAATGATACCCCTCAACAAATTTGTCTCAAACACAACCAAAAACTCTTATCAAAGGCTATAAAAAGAAAAATGTCATTAAAAAAAGTTAAAATTTAGTGTTAAGACCCCATTAGGTTAACCAATAGTTACACCATTTTTTTATACATATATTACTTCCAAAATCATTGACAACTATCTGATTTGTCATTGCTTGACTATTAAATGTATCTAAAGCATTAACTGCTATAATGTATTAACCCATTATTTAAATTTTGATCCATCTAGTTTTCAAAAAATCCAATCATATTATAAGTTGAATACTTTAATCAATGTACAATATAAAGAATCAAGTACAAAAAATACTGATATAATCTATAATTTAAATATGAAACAAATTTATAGCCACTATTGTTATAATTCTAGAATCCTATACAATTTACATAACCACTATCGAGTTTAATTATCCATAAAATAATAAATCACAATGTATTACAAAGTCAAATATACAAAATAATATGTACAATAGTACAAAATGAGCTTTATAAACAATTCATTGATCCATGAATGTAGCCTAAGTATAATCTTAATGTTTGAATTAGATGATAGAAGGAGAGAATAATCTAAATGCTTTACTTATAACCAAAAAACAATGTTCTCCTATAGACCTCCCTATAAGGAGTGTCCCTACCCTTCACAAAAGGGTAGATAGGACCAATGAAAATATTGAAAAAATTAACTAGTACCCATGTATGTATTATCACTATTACATGCAATAATCAAATAGACCATGGAATCTAATCCTCTATCTAAATGATATAAAAAAACACATGTAAAGTACAATCATAGTGAAATAACAATGTCTTATCTATAACATTACTTTGACCAAAGTTTTCATTATAGATTAAAAAACTAAATATCTATGTCAATTCTACTCACCTAAACTCTCTGCCACTAA